>APFE030410642.1:71819-88974 GCA_000404065.3 Pinus taeda | reverse complement strand
TATGCTCTCGCATTTTTATTTTCTTGTGATTTAGAATTCGTATGCAGGTAATTTCTGTACAGGGTTAAAACCTACAGAGAGTGCATCTGCAACAACATTTTGCTTCCCTTTTTTGTAGATGATTGCAAAGTCATAACCCAACATATTTGTGACTCATTTTTGCTACTCTTCCAAAGATTATATTTGTTCTAAAAAGTATTTAAGACTATCATGATCCTTTTTTACCTCAAAGTGTCTTCTCATTAGGTAAGGTCATCATTTCTTAAGTGCATGTAGTGCCAACATTTTATTCTCATAAATAGCTTTGTGTAAATACTTTCCGTTCATTGTATGAATTTCAAAAGCAATGGGTCTTCCCTCTCGCATTAAAACAACACAAATTCCATTTCCTAAGGCATCACATTCCACAATAAAGGTTTTTGTGAATTCTAGCGTAGATAAGGTTGGTGCTTGGCAAATTTCCTCTTTAAGATGTTTAAAGGCCTTAGTTTCTTTTGGAGTCCAGGAAAATACATCTTTCTTTAGTAATGTTATTAGAGGCGTTTCTATTCTCCCATAATTCTTAACAAACTTGTGATAATACCCTATCAACTCGAGAAATCCTCACAGATGCTTTATGGATGTGGATATTTTCCATTCCTTAATGGCTTTACTTTTTGTAGGGCTTACCTTAACACTCTCATGAGATACAATATGACCCATATATTGCACCTCTTGTACTCCAAAGAAACATCTGGATATTTTTGCATATAATTGTTTCTCCTCTAACAGTTTGAGCACCCTGTCAACATGCTGAACATGATCCTTCCAATACTTGTTGTAGATTAGTATATCATCAAAAAATACTAACACATATTTTCTAAGGGTTTGTAAATGGAATTCGTTAAACCTTGAAATGTAGAAGGTGCCTTGGTAAGGCCAAAAGGCATGACCAAAAAATTCATAATGACCCTCATGAGTTCTAAATGTTTTTTTTGGAATGTCTTCAGTCTTCATTCTTATTTGATGATATCCTGAACAAATATTCAACTAGGAGAAGTAAAATTCTCCATGTAATTCATCCAATAATTCATCAATGACAGGAATAGAAATTATATTTTTAATAGTGAGCTTGTTGAGCTCCCTATAATCTAGACACATGCACCGTGATCCATCCTTCTTGTGCACGAATACTATTGGAGTAGAGAAATAACTGTGACTAGGTTTAATTATACCAGCCTCTAGCATTTCTGCAACCATATGTTCAATTTCACTCTTTTGGGCATAGGGATATTTGTAAGGCTTGATGTTTGGAGGAACACTTCCTAGAATCAAATGAATAGCATGATCATGATCACGTATAGGTGGGAGGACTTTGGGAGTCTCAAATACCTTGGAATGATTGTCCACGACTTTTTGGAGATCTGGAGAAATAGATGACTTCGATGTTTGAACATCTAGTGAACATAGTTGTACAATTATGCCCCATTTTTATTTCTTTAGAAGCTTTTCCATGCCATTAGAGATGATTATCTTTCCTGGTTTCCCTGTGATGCCCCTTAATTCAACTTCATTTCCTTCCCAAAAAAAAAATCAAGAAAAGTTCTTGAAAATTAAAAACTATCGTACCCAAAGATTGTAACCATTGGACTCCTAGTACAACATCAACACCACCTGTTGGAATGGAAAGCATTGGACTTTTCAATACATATTCTCTCATGGATATCTTGATAATATGGCACTTTCTAGACAAATTTATTGTTGAATCTATAGTATCCATCTTATAAAATCATCATTAAAATTTCTTTTGTTTTCATCATGAGTTCCCTCTACTACCTTTTCGCCATTAGGAAGCCTTTCTTGTAGCAACTATGTTAATCCTTCCATGTCTTTCTTCAAATCTTCCATATTTCCTTTTAGTTTTGATTCTATACCATCAATTTTATATTCCATTCCATTCTTTAAACCATTCATCTTAGTTTTGATTCCATTCTTCAAACCATCCATCTTAGCTTCTATTACTTTTTGTGATAGCGAAATTTGTTGCACTTGGTCTTGTAATTTTGATATATCATGTTGCATTTATTCCTCTTCTTCATGTGTCATAATAGACATTTTAGGTTTATTACTAGGTGTTTACATTTTATTTATTAGGGGCATCGATCAATGATAATTATGCTTTACTATTCCCGTTGAATCACTTCAAACTAGTTTTTCAAGCAAAACTTATGCAAATTTAAAAAACTACACATTTTTTTTTCTCGTTTTGTAGGAGCTCGATATTGAATCTATTGTATATCTGTAATTTTGGATATCCAAGGTTTGAAATTTCATCCTGGGGTATCCCTCTGAGTCTTCTTTCCAACCCCACAAGTTAGAACAATTTTGGATTCTTCAGGAAAGTTTTATGCCCAATCTCACACGATGACCTGATTATAGACTAGTTTAGTAGAGCTAACTTGTACAAAGTGCCACATGTCATTGTTTCAACCTTTGGCCATGGAATTTCTACATGAAAATCTACAGTCCATGCAATCGCATCCAATTTTTACATAATTCAAATAGGAAGGTAAAGAGCACAATACAATTATGTGTCTCAGATTCAATATTGCTGAATGTATCATGGGAAGCTATGATGAAGGTTTTGTGGGACAAGTTAGGGACTTTGTACGAATCTAAGTCTCTGGTGAATAAAATGTTCCTATGAAAAAGTTGTACAACCTGAGGATGAAAGATGGAGACTTGGTGACAGAGCATCTGAATGCATTCAATACTATGGTAAGTCAGTTATCATTTGTTGATATCAAAATTTCAGATGAAGATAAGTGCATTAGTTTGTTGTGTTCTCTACCAGATTCATGGGATAGTCTGGTTATTGCAATAGGTAGCAATGCAATTGCCTTGCAGTTTGTTGAAATAGTCTCATCCTTGCTGATAGAGGAGATGAGAAGAAAAAATATGCAGAGCCATGATGGTGATGCCTTATCTGTATGAGGACAGTCCGAGAACATAAAAAAAAAAAAAAATCATCGAGTGGGAGATCTAAATCTCTACAAAAACCTATAAAGGTGGTGTGTTGGAAATGTGGAAAGGAAGGGCAATACAAAAGGGACTGTAAATCTAAAGCTCTTGACAAAGGAAAGGGATCTGCTGATGCTCCTTCTGCAGAGGCGAAAACCACCTTAGATGAAGGTGGGGATGTGTACTTGGATTCTTCAAGTACACATGTAGATCATGAGGCATGGTTGATTAACTCAGGTGCATCCTTTCAGTTCAATCCCCATAGGGAGTGATTCTGTGAGTATAAGAAATACGATGGTGGTGATGTCTTCTTAGGGGATGATAGGAAGGCTAGAATCATTGGTTGCGGAAAAGTAAAGTTGAAGTTGCAAGGTGGAAGGGTTAGAACACTTTTGGGTGTTCTACATATTCCTGCATTGGCCAGAAATCTGACTTCTATAAGTAGGTTGGATGATGTAGGTGTAAAAACAATGTTCGAGAAGGATACCTGCAAGATGGTTCGGGGAGCACCGGTATCGATGGGGGAGTTCAGATTGGAACTCTATACACACTGCAAGGTAGCATTGTTGTTGATGGGTGCAACAGTTTTGTGGTTTCTGAAAGTGGAGCAGAAAATCTAGTGGTCTCTAGAGAGAAGACCATGCTGTGGCATCAAAGTCTTGGACATATTGGAGAGAAGGGCCTTCGCATACTTCATAGTAAAGGTATGGTAGAAGGTATAGTAATAGCTCTCTGGATTTTGATTTCTGTGAAAATTGTGTATATGGGAAGCAGAATCGGGTGAGTATCCCCTCGGTGGTAAGAGGACGAAACAAATATTAGAGCTTGTGCACAGTGATGTGTTTGGACCTGTGAAAGTTCCATCACTGGGTAAGTCTGTGTACTATGTATCATTTATAGATGATTCTCAAGGAATACATGGATATATTTCCTTAAGAAGAAATTTGAAGTCTTTGAGAGGTTTAAAGAATTTAAGGCTCTGGTGGAAAACCAGACAGAGAAGAAGATAAAGGTGCTGAGGACAGATAATGGTGGAGAGTTTTGCGGTAAGGAATTTGAAGAATTCTGTAAGAAGTGTGGTATAGCACGACCAAAGACTACTCCATATACAAGTTAGCAAAATGGAGTTGCAGAAAGAATGAATAAGACATTGATGGAAATGGCAAGAAGCATGCTTAGTGGTGCCGGGTTAGGACAGGAATTCTGGGCAGAGGTGGTGGACACTACATGTTACCTGGTCAATAGGTCACCTTCATCAGCGTTGGAGGATAAGACTCCACAAGAGGTATGGATTGGTAAGAAACCCTCTCTTTCACATTTGAGGGTATTTGGATGTGATGGATATGTACATGTTCCAAAGGAGAAATGAACCAAGTTGGATAGTAAATCTGAAAAGTGCATCTTTATTGGGTATAAGGACGGTTTAAAGGGTTATAAGCTTTGGAACCCAGTCACACGGAAGGTTGTGTATAGCCGAGAAGCAGCGTTCAGAGAGGTAAAAGATGTTATTGAACATGAAGTCCAACCAACGGAACCTGAGAAGATATAGTTTGAGCTTAAGGCAGAAGAATCAGACTCTACAGTAGAGGAGGAATCAGAAGAAGAGCCACAAACTCCGGGTGTGAGAAGATTAGTTTGAGAAAGAAGGCAGCCAGAAAGGTATATTCCATCTGCTCTCTGTTCAGATTTTGCTTTATCTATTATTGACAATGATCCCAGAACTATGAAGGAAGCGATAGATTCAGACGATGGCAAACTCTAGAGAGAGGCCATGGTTGATGAAATGGCATCTTTGCACAGAAATGAGGCTTGGGATCTGGTGGAGGTGCTGGCTGGAAGGAAACCCATTGGCAGCAAATGGGTGTTCAAGAAGAAGACAAATGCAAAAGGAAAGGTGGATAAATACAAAGCTTAGTTGGTAGCAAAAGGTTATTCCTGGGTCCCGAGAATTGATTTTGGTGATATTTTTTCTCCTATTGCCAAGATAACTTTTATTAGATTGCTTTTATCTGTTGCTGCTACTTTTGATTTTGAGGTAGAATAGATGGATGTGAAGACAACATTTCTTCATGGGGATCTAGAAGAGGAAATATACATGAAGCAACCTGAAGGCTTTGCGGTGAAGGGTAAGAATGAACTGGTATGAAAGTTAAAGAATTATCTCTATGGGTTAAAACAGTGACCTAGGATGTGGTATCAGAAATTTGATACATTTATACAGGGACTTGGCTTCACCAGAAGCAAAGCAGATCACTGTGTGTATTTTAAATTAATTGGTGGCGATGTTATTTATCTGGTCTTGTATGTGGATGATCTGTTTTTGGTTGGAAATGACAAAGGAATTATCCAAGATTTGAAGACCCAATTTTCCTCCAAATTCGACAATGAAATATCTTGGTGCTACAAACTATATTTTGGGCATGGAAATTAAAAGAGATTGAGCAAAGAGGAAGCTCTGGTTAAACCAGAGGAAGTATGTCGAGACAATATTGCAAAGGTTTAATATGCAGGATAGTAAACCGATGAAGGTTCCTATTCCTATAGGTGTAAAGTTATCTGCTGAACAGTGTCCCAAGACACAAGAATAGGAAGAGGATATGTCCCATGTTCCATAGGCAAGTGGAGTCGGTAGCCTGATGTATGTGATGGTCTGTACTAGACCTAACATTGCACATGCAGTGGGAGTATTGAGCAGGCTTATGTCAAAACCAGGCAAGGAGCATTGGACAACAGTGAAGTGGGTTTTCAGGAATTTGTGTGGCACTAGTGATTATGGTTTGTGCTACCAAGGAAGACCAAGCTTGGATAAAGTTTTGGATATCCATGGCTTTGTTGATGCGGATTGGGCTGGAGATATGGATCAAAGAATATCTACAAGTGGGTATGTGTTTAACCTATTTGGAGGTGCAGTCAATTGGATGAGTAAGAAAGAATTTGTAGTGGCACTATGAACTATAGAGGCAGAATACATGGTAGCCACTCATGTAAGCAAGGAAGGAGTTTGGTTGCAGATATTGTGTTTAAGTATGGGGTTAGTACAGGGAGCTATAAGGATAGACTGTGACAGCCAAAGTGCAATTTTCTTGGCAAAGAACCCTGCTTACCATTCAAAGACAAAGCACATTGATGTTCAGTATCAATTTGTGAGGGATATGATAGAAGACAAAAAGGCGTTGCTAGTAAAGGTGGACATTTTGAAGAATACTGCAAATGCATTTACAAAATCTGTGAGCTTTGAGAAGTTCTCTTGGTGTATAGAAACAATGGGCATTGCAAGGCTAGATAAATGACTAAGCTCTCTTGTGGCCCCCTTTGGAAAGAAAACAACAAGTGGGAGAATGTTGGGTTGTGTTATTCTTTCCACGACTAGCCCACATAGTGAACCTAGGGGTTAGAGGGGCGACGAACCTACCTATGGTTTTGTGCATGATTTTCGCACATGGTTTTGGACGCGATGGTTTTTGGTCCATGGTTTTGGAGGTGATTGCTTTCGGTCCATGGTATTGGATGCTTCGGCATGTATAAATATGTATTGTAACATTGAAAGGAACATAATGAAAAATCAAGCTGGTAGTCCTGGTTTTGGGATGCAGGGGAAAATTTCTGTGTATATGTGTTTTATGTGTTATGCTCTCGCATTTTTTATTTTCTATGTTTTAGAATTCATATGCAGGTAATTTCTGTATGGAATTAAAACCTACTATCTTGTTTATTTTCCATTATTTTCTGCAATTTCAATTGATTTGCAGGTTATGTTTTTGCTGCTCAACTCAACAAATTAAATAATTACACCTTAGTTAAATTGAGAGAGCATTGTTGTGATATCATGTTCACAGAGAAAAGAAAATGAGGTTCAGATATATTTGTTGGAATCAAGAGAGCAATCTTTGGACTTTTCATAATACCTATTAACTTCCCATAACAATTTGGAGAGTTTTTAAAGTTTTTAAATGGTTAGTCATGTTCAATCACTTCCAATATATTTATTTATTTAATAGATAAGTAATATACATTTTCTTATAATGCATTAAATATTATATATATTTTGAGATATATTGTTGAATTCATATTATGATATATAATATTTAGATTCAATAATATATATTTTAAGATATAGAACATTACACGTATTATGTCATTATCAATTATTGTAAATTGGTGTTAAAGGAATTTACATATTGTTTAAACATCATAACTATTATCATTACTTTTTTTTTAGTGGTATTAGGGTAGATTTTAGAGTGGCCATTACTTTATGTGATCAATTTTCCACTGAGGTGAGTGTGAAAATCCACACTCATTTTCAAATGCAAATGGGAGAATAGAATTTATGGGCCAAGGCTTCAAAACATGTAGAGTTTTTTGTTGCACCAAAATTGTTGAACATTAGTAAAATTTCAAACTATAATATTAATTTTTTTAAAATGATCCCACCATAAATTGAAAACAGCCATAAATCCAATAAATAGTGAAAATCAACATCAATATCATCTTTAATTTCGTAATTCCATAAAATTTAAAAAAAAATTTGAGCAACTATTAAGTGATACTCTCATAAATTACTCGACCAACATGCTACTGCTGGGGGGGGGGGGGGGGGTGGGTGGGGGTGGGGGGGAAGCTTTTCTATTGCAATTCACAAAGCAAAGTGACATCCATATTGTTGACTTATAAACTTTTAAATTTTACGAGGGGCTTCACTGTTCACGTTAATGGAATCTCATATACATGACGCAATTGTTTGTATATTGATGGTCCAATATGTTACTATGCCCTCCTATTCAATACAACACAAAGGGGGGTTTTAAGACAATATTTGGGTAAATTGTCATAACTTGAGACAAAAGAAAACTTGTCTATTGTCTTAAATATTTTCTTTAAGCAGGTGTCTCAAATTAAATTGTTTGAAAATATTGTCTCTATAAAGACAATATATAACACAAGGAATTTTGTCTCTCTAGAGACAATTTCATTTTTGTCTCTCCAAAGGCAATTTCATTTTTGTCCCTCTAGAGACAATAGTTGGAATTAAAGACATATTGTCTTTAAAAAGGCAATGTCTTTGATCTTAACTTTTGTCTCTCAAGAGACAATAAAAAATTACATTCAAAGATAATACATCATCACTTTTGTCTCTTTAGAGACAATATAAAATAATGAATCTAGAAAAATATCTCACGATTGAAACAAAACAATGTTAAAAGTATTTAATTAAAAAATAACTACAATATTATTGATTAATTGATATTAGGACATAGTGGAATCAAGTCACAAACCTCCTGCTTATAAAGCAGGTGCTCTACCATTGAGCTAGAACCCTTTAAAGAATTATGTGAGAATTATGGTAGTCCCTGAAATTGCATATATAGGCATTGATTTTAAAACTAGAAATTGCACTGAGAAGTGCAAAGGAACGTCGATAAAAGTGGCAATGTGAAATTTCATATATATATACATTGATTTTAAAACCTTCAATTGCACCGAGAGGTGCAAAGGAACGCTGATAGAAGTGGGAATGTGGAATTCAATAAGCAAGTGAAATATATGGAAAGTGCAATTACAAAAAGCTCAAAGACACCATATCAATCCATTTTACCCCATCTTTCTTGCCTAATAAAAGTTTTGGAGTACATATTCTAGCATTTTATAGGCTACTTGAAAAGAAAAAAAGAAAAATACACAAAAACCAATGTGACCCATAGCTAGAAATTTATCAACAATTGCAATCTTATTGGAAGGAAGTAGGTCAATATTACTCCAATCTTGAACTTTTCTTTTTTTTTTAAATTGCCTATTATCCATCTCCAATAGCCAAACACTGAAAATTACAACTGAAACACTATTTACTGAAGGACCTGCCCAAATAAGAAATAGTCTCCCCAAGATTCATAAGCTTTCATTTATGATTCAGCCAAGTAGGGAAATCATTCAGCCAAGTATGGGATTCATCTTGGCCAAAACAAAACCTTGAGTTTTCCTTTCTAACAACGACTCTTGCACCTTTTGCAAAAATGTCCCAGTAAAAATTAGTACCTTCCATAAACTGTTGAATCAACGAATGTATTAAATTTGAGCCATTTGCAAAGTGTGAAATTTGGGTATATTACAATACATATCCTGAAATTTGATATCATATGGATAACTTACGTACGGGAAATAATGAAAATCTTTTACAAGTGAATTTTTTAAGGCTGAATGTCAATTCTCCAACACCTTTATTAGAGGTAATAATACTTTGATATTTTCTCCAAAGAATATCTAAAATTCAAATAATGAGGTGGAGATTGTAAGTTACCTTTAAACTGGCATTCATCACTCATTCCAGTGACTAAAATGGTCTATATATCAATGCATGTTTTGTACATAGTAAAAGTGGCCAGCTTTTAGGAGCTCTTTTTGGTGGACAAATTCTTGAACTAGCCCAGTGATCTTACAAGGGTGTGAAAGGCTTGACCTAACACTCAATCCATTCCTTGCATCCCATCAACATCTAGCACCATTTTGTGATCTTTCTTCAAGCAGGTATCCAATCTTGCAAAAGCTAAATACCTTCCTAAGATTGTATCTAGATACAACAAATATTGTTGCTCTTTGCTTTTATGTTCGACAAAGAGAAGCAAAGAAATGAATTTTAGGAAAAACTATCTTCTATAATGGTAATTGTGTCCTCCATCTCTAGGTAACAAGATAATAGAAATAAAAGAGAACAGTGGTGCATGAAACTAGATCACAATAGTGCTTGCCAACACCAAGGCTGACACTACCAAGAAAATACAATTTTACATTACCTATGTCTTCTCAAGAGGACTGGTTGGGCTTCAATCCTAAATCTAGCAAGGTCAAGGATCAACTTTTTGTTAATTTAGTGTTGATCATCTTCCAATGCTTGGAGTATACATTGTTAATGCAAGAGGCTAGAGATTTGGAATCAATTAGTTTTCCTTATAAGAGGGAATCATATACATATAATTGTCTCTTGTTTTATTATTTCCAAAAATCCCCACAAGAACACATTCCATCCTTGAAATGATGATACCAACTGTCATCCCTCACAACAAGTTCTCACCCTGCAATTTTAAAAATGAGTTTGGAAGCAGTATGACAATCACCACAAATGCAAAGATTCTTGATGATTTGAATAGGCTTTCTCCCAGGAATACTAATAAGCCCAAACACAATCACCAATTCTCACTATGCTAGGATAAAAATTGTTCTTTCTACTCATCCTCTACATCGTGCAAAACAAAGTTTATATTGGGCACATACCTTGCCTCCTTCATCAACTTGGTTAATTCCTCCAGATTCTCATAGATCACTTTTATTTGTGGATGCCTCCTGTCTTTGACAGTGAAAGTATGCACCCTACCTTTGACCTAAATCCAGCTGACTCTTGGTTAGTTTTTTGAATCCCTTCTCAGCCATCTTTTTCCTCACATTTGTGTGACAATCCCACCTGCCAGCTGAAACATATATATTGGACAAAAGCACATATGCTGGAGAATCTTGTAGTTCCAACTTAAGAAGATGTTTTGTTTCTTGTTTACTAAATCAACATTTCCATGGATTCTACAGGAAGACAACAAGGTTTTCCATACCAAATCATTTGGTTCAAACAACATTTTATTTATTAAATCTTCAGCCTCATTCAATTTCATCATCTTTCTAATGTCTCATGTTGTCTGCTACATGGCTATAAGGTATGGTCACAATGACCTTAAATTTTGTTGTGGATAATCTGACTGAAGAAAACTTCAGTTGTGTGTTGTGATGTTGAGACTCGAGAGCAATAGATGGAACAATAGCAAATGTGTGATGATGTTATGGAGTAGTGAATTAACTCTAGTGACATACAACACCCTATAATGTTCAAATCATCAAAAGATTGACAAAATAGAACCCACACACAATAAGTCAACCTAGAGGGGGCTTAGAATGCAAGTCACTTGTACTGATGGTGTGGAATGAGGGAACCATGAGAGTGGGTCTAGGCATAAGCATAGTGAAAGCAATAACAAGGATAACTAAGAAGCTCATGAATGAATCCAGCTAAAAATGAATGATGACAAGGATAGGCAAGAAGGTCATAAATGAATCCATGTGAAAACCAGAATTCTAGATTGCATTCATTAAATGCAGGAGCTAACATGTGACTACATAAAGCCTTTGGGATTGTATGCAAGAAAAATCCCCGGGATTTATACAAACCATTTTAGAATGCAAAAAAAGCTTGCAGAAGATTACTATGTATGCTCACCTGCATTTGTTTTATTTTCTTCAACTCCTTAGTTCCTCTACCTTATCATGCTTCAGCCTGCATATTTCATTCAATAGGGACATGTTAAGCAAGAAAATTATTATATCGAATTAACACTATGGAAATTCACTGGAATATATATGATGTTACATGTACCTTTATCTTTTTCTTTGCGGTATGTTTTACACAATATGCTTTATGTTGAACCCTTCCACCATGATTACTCATAGTCAAATAAAACCCAACATCTCTTGCACATCAGGGATGAAAACTACTTTGGCAGTGCCAAAATTGCACTCCGAAACCACAAAATTTTTCTGTCAATTAGTGTAGAATGAAAATATAGATTCCATGATAATTACCATGATAGAACAATCTACTAACCCAACAAGTGTATTATAAGTTTCAAACTTTATATAAATTGAATCCTAACCTTCAAATAGGCACCTTGCCGATGACAAATACTCCATGGAAACATATATCATTCTTTGAAAAGTATTTCCTGAATTTCATAACATACCAATCGCTAATTTTAACATTGCATAGATCCACCTTCATCAATATGTTACTGACTAGACCATTCATTGGGATGCTAATAGATGTCTCTAACAACATCTCACTAGACAAAATCTAGATGCAACAATCATGAACATATCATGTAAAACAAAACAGTTCAACATGCTTAAACTTATATGCATTACTGGAAGTGAAGCAACATCTCAATTTAAACATACCAACCCTTTAACAAGATCCATTTGACCTCTCCTAAATGTATTCTCCAACTGCCACTGTAGGTTCACAAAGGAAATGAAGATACCATAAGGGAGAAAATATATTGCTCCTCACCAAATCATTAACACACAAGCTAAAATCAACAATACAATTTTGCATCATTAACTTCTTGTATTCTTTTTAAGTGAACACCATTCAATCATAGATTTTTACCTCAACGCAAAATACATGAACCCACTATGCATCAATAGTCCTCTTAAAACCACCACTCAAACCACCACATAGAGCATAGTTCATACCACAACCAGACATACCATGACTAGCTACACTTGGACTCATGCATTGGAGCTGGTATTACCAGTTTAAAGCTTCACATGACTGACAATACCATCCTCTAAAAGAACTCCTTAAAATACCATAGTAATCTTGGTGAACTTCTACTTGCAATATAATGTTGACATGAAAATTTTAAGATACCCACTATAATCCACTGTAACAATACTACAGTAAATAGAGAAATAAAAATAAAATAGAGGAAGGAATAACTAGATTACCTAGTAGTAATTGTAAACACAAATCATGATTGATCGAGTAGATTCTGGAAATCTACAAATATCGCACAAAAGAGAGTCTTCTCTTGGTGAGATAGATGACACCTGGTAACAATCAAAATGCCTTTCCAATGGAACTTTTGCAACAAGGGGTCAGGACATTGTCCCTTTAGCTCGCAACATTGTCTGAGAAGAAGAGCTTGGGCATTGAACAACAATGTTATTTTTATATAATCAGAGAAATATTACCGGAAAACTAAATGTATTAGAAGCAAGATGAAGAATCGTGTGCTAAGCAAGTTCTCTGATAAAATTTTTTAATAGAGTTAAAACTGTCATTCACTGAAATTTAAATAGAAACCTAGAGCAAAGACTTCTAAAAAAATCTCAAATTTAAATGATTCAAGGTTAGGTCAAAACGCACATGTTATTTAACACATTGTAGAACTAACATTTTTGATGAAATGGAGTCATCAAAGATAGGGTCAATGATTTTTGAACATAGTTATAATTGTAATTTATGAAACAAACAAACAATGTACATTTACTATTTTCCTAAGCACTTATAATTGTATTTTATGAAATGAACAAATAGCATAGATTTACCATTTTCATAGGCACTTGTATGCCTAAAATCTTAATAACTGCCACTGCTCCTACATGAAACAATTATTTGATATTGACCACTTCACATCTTAAAAAAGATGATATTAAATTAAGACATGCCATAATTTTATCCATGATAGGAATGCCACTTAAAAATGAATAAATCTTTTGAAAAATACGTTCTTCAATATCAAACCATATAATCCATTGCCCACTATTCTGTGGCATTAGATTAGTTTTGGAACAGGCATGACTCCAAGTAAACCTCAACTGTCTTGGTTGAAACAAAGAACCAACTACACTATACAATCTTAACTATCAATCAAAGACAAAGTACAAGGTTTAGTCCCTATGCTGGAACTAGCTAGAAAGCAATATGCTTAAAGCCCCTCCCTCTCAAATATTATTATCTATAGATGGTACAAATGAATTTGATTATTTTGGGCCCTCATATGTGTTTTTAGTTCCTCACTATTTGCTGCTAATGAAAACTAACAGGGGTTTTAGCAATTTACACCACATTGTTGTGTGTTTGATGATGATCCCGTGTTTGTCTTTAAAGGATTTATCCTCACAAAAAGCAAGGAGAATATGGACACAAGAAGAATTGACCAAACAATAACTATTTTTTGTGTTCGGTTCTGGCGACCCATTAACCCCTTAGGGAATGGATAAAGATGAACAATCACCCATAGAGAGAAATTTGTTTTTCCAAATAATGGACCCCAAGATTGATAACCACTACTAATAGCTTGGGAAACACCTGCTACTACACCAACAATATTTACAACAAGAAAAGTAGTTGGAGGGATGAGATGACTGGTCCACTTGAAAACATAAAGCTTAGCAAATTCACCATCTTCATCTGAGGACTTTGATGTGACTGTAAAGTTTGTGTAACCCTTGAAAGATGGCAAATAGATGTGTTGATACACCTCCAATAACCCAAAATTGCTCATACCTCCATCATTCACTGATGCCAACTGTACTCTAGCATAGCTCTGGAATAACAGTTGTAAAAATGGAAATAAAATATAGTATGAAGAGAAGATTAGAAAAGTTGCTAATCTGCATATCAAAATAAATATAAAATTCAGGGGAAAAATGTGAAGCATTGTATGAGAACAAAATCCAAAAAAAATCTAAAAGACAGGTTGCATTAGAGGTGAGTAAAGCTTGACAAGATTAAGGTCAGTAAGGGTTGACAATCTTACCTCAGGAATGAAAAACTTCCCTGTAAGAAGACAAACAACTAGCAAGGTATGATATGCAACCAGTGGGAGGGATGTGAGAGGATAAACTATCGTATTGATGTATGCCAGCCTCTGCAATTGGTGTAGCCATACGAAATTGGACAATGCCTGTTCAATAAAATTTCAACAAAACCAAGGGCCCATCGGAGCACTTGATTCAAATGATCTGAAAGATTAATTGGTTTAGATCCCTTGAATGCATGATGTGTATGCATGTAGTATATTTAAATCCAGCCTCGTGCATGCATTTTAAACCTAGTCAAAATATCTTCTATGATAGAACCATAAATCCACCCAATCTGCAAAAAATATGAGAACCCATTCATATTAAATATTTGCTTCAAGAACATTTTCTTGGTGCTTGGTTGCCTAAACAAAATGTTGCCTTATTCTGAAGAGGATTTATGCACATTTATGAAAAATGTTTATACAACTTCACTATAGAAAAAACTAATTCAATGAACTAAAAAAATCCATAGCATCATCAAATAGATGCATATCCACCACTACTCATACCTCTTTTCCCCATTCTAACTTGTCTTCATATCCACAACTGATAACATGAACGAATTCTTTCAATAAAGAAGCAAGATTCACATATTGTGGAAGACCACCATTTTCCATGAGGGTAGATTGAATAAACATTGGTGATTGACCAAATCTTTTCTCTAATCTCCTTTGGGACATGAGCAATGATTTCTCATCATCAAATCCTACAATACACAATTTCAAAGAAGGGTGTGGGCGAACAATGTTTAAGGGTAAATGAGTTGTTAAAAAATACAAATCACTGGTTTGGACTTGGACTCACCTTCAACACCCTCTTCTATGTCTTCCAAAATAAAAATGGGTATAGTAGATTTAGTTCTCATGGTTCTCTTCTTATCGTCATCATACCTTTTGTTTTCTTTTTTGCTCTTCTTTCTAGATCCTCAGCAACATCTCAGAAAACATGTTGGTTCAAGATCCTTCTCAGTGAGAATATGATCATAACCATAGAGTGCTTGTCTATTAAAACAACATTGTGTAGCCACATAAACAAGCCCTTGGATACCATCAAAACCTCTCAAGGTGATATGCAAAGATTTTAGAATTAATATGCTAGGCTGAAATTATAGGAAAATTGCATATAAGAAAACATTTTGGGTGTTGATCAATGCTTAAATCAAAGAACATAGTGTTACGATTAGCATATCGATTGTGTCGATCAATGCCATCAAATCTCTGAGGAAACTGTACATAGCAAGTTTTCTTCCCAAGAACTGGATCCATTAGAAAACACATTGCCTCACGAATAAATTTGTTGTTGTTTATATAATGATCAAAATCAAGGTTCAACTGAAAGAGGCCATTTGTGAGGACAATAGACACTCGGACCTAAGTGGAGCAATGGATAACAATCATCAGTGTTAGCATAATAATTAATAAATTTCATATGAGGAAATCAATAGAAAAAGAGAGATGTGTACATAGCTAGGAATATACCAATGCATTCATTGCACCAACTTTCTTGTGGTGTTGGAAACCAAGCCTATTTTCATGGGATAAATAAACTAATCATGGAAATTCATTGCCATCATTGTCAAATCCCCCACTGTAACCTAAGAATACATGAAGCGGAAAGTGAAAAATTCAGTAGTACTAATTTTCGTTACTTGTAACATATTTATAAGCATGTTAACAAAAGGGAGAGAAAATTATGATACTGCATATAGACTACAAAGGAAAGATAGGACTCTGGGGTAAAATACAAGTATCTGATACCTAAATCATCCCAGGATGGTCTCGAGTGTTGTTGCCTGGCCATGGAGTTCCATCTTGCATGGTCCATCCCTCTTCTGACACTTTTTGTGCTTTGGCCATGTTAAACAGACATGGACAGCAAGAGCAAATACAAAGATAAATCATGCATTGCCTTTTTTTATTAACAATAGATGTACATTTATAGTATAATATGGTGACCGTTGGGATTCACATCCCAAGGTCCCTTGGACTGCTTTGTCCATTCAGCTTCCACGCTAACCCTTTAGGATTAGGTGTCCAACATTCCCCCCTTTAATCCGAAGGGTTATGTATGAGTCCAAGAAAAGAGCTGTAATACAAAATGTACAATAATGCATGGCAGCACTAGGCTGAATGTGCTCTCTGAAATGTTGGTATAATGGGGCGGTGGTTTAAGGATGGCCACCAACACTGGAACGCTTAGTGCAGTTCCTGGAACTCTTCCAAAACTGGCAAGAAGCTGAAGTCTTCTGCTAGAGGAAGTGATCCTATTGTTTTAAAGAGTGAAACCTTCAACCATAAAAGGGAGGCCTCACCCCACATAAAAGGTAAAACTTCAACCTGAAAAGGGAAGTCTCAACCTGTGATGGTTTAAGGATGACCAACAACTCTGGAATGATTATGCAATTCCTGGAACTCTTCCAAAGCTGGCAAGAAGCTGGAGTCTTCTGCTAGAGGAAGTGTTCTCAATTTTGTCTCCGGAACTCTTCCAAAACTGGCAAGAAGCTGAAGTCTTCTGCTAGAGGAAGTGTCCCACATCGCCAACTGAAGGCATGTTCACGGACATCTTTGTCTCTGGCTACAACTCTGAAACTGGTGTGGCAGGTTGTGGCTCAGGCTCGCTTGATGTGGCTTTGAAGCTTGTAGATGACCATCATTTCCCCCCCTGTCAGATACAAGTTGAGAAGATGGAGAAAACTCAACTGCAAGGCTGTTCAATATTCTGGAACAAGTTCTGATATGTGTTTGAAATATCT
>APFE030410642.1:28336-71350 GCA_000404065.3 Pinus taeda | reverse complement strand
AGAGGAATGTATCAGAGTTTTTAAGAACTCTAATATTTCAGTAATTGTAGCCATTTTTCTTCAATGTCACTTAAAAACTGATCACAACTGAGGCAACAACAACAGAAAAATAATATTGTACTCTTACTACAAGATCTTGTAAGGGCTTGTCAAGTGGCAACAATGTCGCGAAAACTACAATAAACATTTCTCGTCAAGCTACAATAAACATTGGTACAATTGGGCACATGGTAAATTAACAGTCCACATTTCGTTTCAAGAATGAACTGGAGCATAACATCACTCTTAAGCTGGGATATGCCAATGCAAAAAATATATAAATGTGAAGATGAGAGCTGTCCTCAACTTCAAACTTCAGAGCATCTAGATGCTATCTGCAAGAAACTGCTCCAAAATCTCTACAAGAAACTGCTCCAAGAATGACTTCCAAAAATGTCTTCAAAATTGCTTCAAATTCACTTCATAATGCTGATCAAGGATCCACCAAAGTCTATTCCAAACTTCTCTACGGATCACTTCACTCAGAGGTTGTTTCAAATTGTTCCATGGACAACACCAAATCTATTCAATGCTGATAATTTGATTCTCTACACTAGTCTGTAGCTCTACTTCGAACTGTTGAAATGGCCGGAATCTGCTCGACAGCGGGGAAATGATCAGAATTGCTCATAATCGGAACAGTAGAAACACCCCTAGAAATATGAATATTTGATTCTGCTTGTGGCGCATGTGTGGACGAGTCATATAAAGACAATAACTGTTCAGAAAAACTAGGTTGAATCATAGGCTGCACTTCTGAATAGCATGGAAGAAATACTCTGTATCTCCACTCTCAAATTCTGAAAAATTCAATATGAGTCATTATTCAAAGAATTTACAATGGAAATAAGTTCATGCCTTCCATTAAATGCGGTATCTCTGTTTTTATTTTCCTTGTGGTGATTACTGCTAAATTCCTTAGCATTTATCTTTGACAGTCCCTTTCGGAAGCCTTAATTCTCCGAGCACTCAAGTCTGAGATTCACATTGTGCGCACTGGAACACACACACAATATATATATACATATATACTCTTGCACACTCATATCAAATTCTTTGGGCCAGTTTACAAACACTCCTATGTTCAGAGAAACCACAAGCAATCGGGCAGCAGCAGAGAATTGATTGGACGGCTGCGAGAACCATATGAGCCAATCAGAGAAACCTGGATAGCAGAGAGAAGATAATGAACTCAAATTTTTTAGCATGCAAGAAGAAATGATGTAGAGCTCACTGTTCCAGTTTTCTCGCTTCCCAAGGTGATAAAAAAGTTACAAGAGAACAAAGGAAAAAGAACAGGCAAACAGTCTTATTGAACCATGTATTCAAACATATTTGGTGCTCCCTTTATGAGTTGGAAACCCACCCAGACCGGTTTCTATGATCCGCATCAATGGCCAAGATTGCTCCTCTTAATCACTCATATTTGAGAAGTATTCTTGTGCAAACAGTGGCTGCAATCACAATTCAAACTAGGAGAGTTAAGGTATCGGATAACTGCAAGTCCCAAACATTTCTCGCTTTCTTCATATGATTGTCCTACTGCTTTTTATGCAGTGGTTATTGAAGAACAATCATCACCACACGGACAAGGTGTAAAACTTGTAACATCCGTAAATGTCAGCTTAACTTCCACGCCTCAGCGTTTTAATAGTTTGAAGCCTCCGGAACACATTTTGAGCTTCGGAAAGGGTTGATACCTTGATATGATGAAAACTGTTTGCGGTCCTTCTACAAGACGCATCGTTTCAAGATGCAAGGCTATGTTACAAAGTGAGCGCTCAGATATTTGTCATTGTTCCAATGGTCAACTAAAAGATGGAACAGATACCCTATGAGTGTGTACTAGCCATTATATCGATTTGAATAATCCATTAGGAGATGGAAACGACTTTCGAGGGAAGATGGGGCCATCAAATTCGTTAGCATGCGCCCGCACCTTACTAACATATACTTAGCACGCTTGTCCGGCTCGAGCACCTTCTCTGTTTTGTCTCGCGCAGCGTAATCAAAGCGTTATAAAACATACAAATATTTCTGTTAGATATGATGTCAGAGTTTTCGTGACTCTTTTGGTAAATATACACTTAATGCAAACATGATGAACTCTTTTTGTAAATATACACTTAATCGAAACATGATTAAAAATTTTGATCACGTTTCTGCTACTCTCAATTGGGAATTTGGTAAAGGCTCCTTATAATGAGTTTCTTTAGAGAGTCAAACATGGTGTGAACTATGAGCATGCCCCAAAAAGGATCTTCTCGCACCATTGTCTGGAGCATGAATATTATTGCAGAACCGTCATAGGATACCATGAAAAACAGAACCCACAATCATGCACATGAGGCAGCACAATCACCGCTTCAATGCTAAAAACAGTCTCATTCAAACGCACAGCGGACAGATACCATGTCAGAAGAAATCACCACTTCAACGTAGCGCTCTCCTTCAGGCGTTCCTGCGTTACATATCAAAACAGCTCTGAGATGCCAGGCCAACGTTATATATTAAAACAGCTCTGAGATGCCAGGCCAGCGTTTAATAATGAGGTGCAGCGCACGTGTGGCAGAGGCAGCGTACTGTATGGAGCAGGTAATGGAATATGGAGCAGATGTAATGATGCTCTTGACGGTCAGAGGTATTCAGAAGAACAGTCAGGCAGATTTAAACAGGCCAGCACTATTCCAGGCAACTACACAGGCCACACATCATGGCTCTGATACCATGTTAAACAGACATGGACAGCAAGAGCAAATAGAAAGATAAATCATGCATTGCCTTTTTTTATTAACAATAGATGTACATTTATAGTACAATATGGTGACCGTTGGGATTCACATCCCAAGGTCCCTTGGACTGCTTTGTCCATTCGGCTTCCACGCTAACCCTTTAGGATTAGGTGTCCAACAGGCCACAAGAGCATTAATCCGGATCTTGTACTCTTCATATTCCCTCCGATATTGGCACAAAGATGGAAGATGTCAAGGGCAAGAAAAACCAATAAAACAATGGAAGTAGCTCTTACGTTTGGATGCTTTAATGTGCACTTGCCTTCATTTCTCTCCATCCTTTAACAAAGGAAGGCTGTACTTTATCCTTCAAATAATCAATCTTCTGAGCAAAGTAGAATTCTAGGGCCTTGGGCTCAATACTGTATTTTTTGTGAAATAGCACCCACTTCCTTGCGAATTCTAAAGTTTCTAAAAGGGTTTCAAAATTCAACATTGCTACTCCATCATCAGAAACATAGCATGAAACTTTATCAACAGGATAATCCACCGCAAGGATAGACAGAACAATATTTGTTGTGACAAGAGGAGGCTACTTTAAAGGGTCCACTGTACTGACAAAAATATCAACATGACCAACTGAGATGGCTCTCCTTCTCTGTCAAACCTGTGGAATTGCAAAAGAAGAAATTCAATCTCACCCACAAGGTTCCTACAATACACATGTTGGTTACTTTAACAGCCTTAAATGAGTGGCTTCTTGAATATAATCCTAAACGTTATATGGCCACATCTGAAGTTAAATGCCAAGGATTATTAATTTATTAATAGTACTCAAGATGGTAAACTAACCTTAAAGAGATCCTGTCAAGATATGTTTCTTGATTAATGGGCATCCATTTAGGAAACTGGTCAAGAATCCATGACACAACAAACCATACCTCACATATCATGGAGACCAGCCAAAGTGGGTATGCATCATTAACAGGCATCGATACTCAGTATTGAAATAAAACTCCCATGATTATGAGTCGAAGAATAATCAAAATCCTGTAATGAGTAAGTTTGGTGGAAGGAAGAGGCACAACCTTATTCAGAGGTTTTCGTGTGCCATCAACCCTGGCACACACACATACAGACACCAATCAATAAAAGAAAATCTACTATCAAAATAAATATAGTATCATAGCATCACTCCAGAAACTTGAGATTCACGAGAAAAAAAATCGACAAGGAAGAATCATATTCTTATATTGAATCTTAAAGCAAGTATTACAAGGAAGAATCATATTCTTATATTGAATCTTAAAGCAAGTATTGGTAAGAGAGATTGTTCCATTCAATGAATTGTGACAAGTAGCATACATTGGGAGGTCTTCCCCATTGGAGCCAGTGCCCTCCATGTCGCCTTTGCCATCAGCATATTTACCTCCACTGGTCATTTGAAGCATATTTTTCTCTTGTTTAAGCTTCTAGCTTTCAACTCTTTCTTTCCAGTCCACATTTCCAACTCCATAAGAATTCAAGTCCTTGGAAGGGTCCACAACCCTTGCACTATAAAAATGCATCATGAAATCCATAGAAAGCTTCCATATCTAATCAGTTCAAACCTCAAATGAACATAGTTATCGAGTGAAATCCCAAGATCAGTTCAAGACTATGTTGTTATTTATTTGGTTTAATCTTCAATCCTATAATTAACAAAGCTTGTTGATATTACATAAATAATTCAAATAACTGGTTGATTGGGATCAGCATAGGGGACCGAGTGAACACACTTTCCATATCCACTATGAGTGAATTGCACATGCTTGGGGGAGACATATTGAAACTCCCCTGAAACCTACCAAAAGGCATTACAATTACAATTACAATTAAATCCATACAAGCTCAATTGATTGTAAATAGTAGCCCATACAGTCACATTTCAGGTCCCAATTCCAACTACAAATGCATCTAAAGGGGAATGACAGTGATGTTTTCTCAGAAGTTATTAGACACTATAACGGTTGACCATTTGTGAGAAGACGAATTGGATTATGAGGATCTTATCTCGAAGAGGTAACCGAATCAATCTCCTCCCCTCACCCATGCATCTGCCACTACATCATCGCTTCTTCCCTTTCTTGCCTATCATCTCTTGCACCATGAGTGTAATTGAACTCATTCTCCAAAACATCAACATCATCTTCTTCCTCATCACCTTCCACTCTTGGAATCCCTGTGGAAAAACACCCAATATCAAAGACAACTGTCAGTTACTACCCAGACGCTACTACTAGACAACCAACTAGACTAAAATGACGATAATCTACATTTACAAAAATGCCACCATCATTTGTGCAGTATATCCTTTGTGAAATGTGGGGCTTCCATGACTTGCTAAGCACCAAAACAACAAAAATATATATGCTGACCTTTGTGTCTCTTGTATTTAGTCTTGCATTGAGGATAAGGTTGGTTTCCATCCTTACACTCATATTCATAGCAAGGCCTACAAACTGTGAATCCAAACTCGTTGCACGCCATAAAGAGCTCCCCATATGATGTCACACTAACATTATCTCCAAAGATCTGGCATACTTGGTTGCTTGAGGGATTCAGAGGCTTCGTCTACACACCAATAAACACCTAGTCTCAATTACACAAACCAAACAAACAAAAGTTGAAAAATCATATATACAACTTGGGCCACTCTTCTCCACGTGGCTCTACTAAATTAGAGAGACCATTGATAGCCTAATATAGGATCATGTTAGGGTTTTGACCTAGTCAACCATTCATTAGTCTTTAATTCATGGGATCTGAGTCTATAAATCACATAATCTTGCACCATATTAGCATTATTATTGAATACCAAAAGAGAAGGACGATTGAGCTGTCTTGTGTGCTCATGATAATTGTTCCATTATGATTAAATTGCACTATCAGCTTATTGTGTTTATTTTTACTCTATTTTAAGTCTCATCTCAGTTCATCTTGGACTTTTGGGAACCCAACCGCTGTAATTTTGCTAAGGTATTATCAGACCAAAAATCAACACAATGTCGTTTCTCAATTGTACTCCCAAGCCCAATCCCTATCAGGGGTTATCTAGAACAAGTTATAATGTAGGACTGTTTTCAACCGAAAATATGAAGTGGGTACTCTAATAAAACTAAAATGAAATGTCCCAAGTTAATATATTTTCAGATCAAAGTCCAAAATTTTCCATCCAACATTACCTCTAGTTAATACCCAACCTAAAAACTAGGGCCAGATATGTTCCAAAATAGTGGAAGAACAACCTCAAACTCTACAAAAGTAGCAAAGGGCTTAATGTTGTTCTTCTAAGCTTCCCATTTCTTAGATCCTTACAATTAAAATAAATCATAGGAATCCCACATCTATTAACAATCTAAGCTTAATTCCTTATGAAAATCCGAAAGGGTACAAGCCCAAATGTCAGATCCAAAAGAGAAAAAAGATGAATTCTATCAAATTAAGCAAACTGCAACCGAATAAAATTACACTAATCTCTGCATTGTGGTGATTCAAAACCATCTCATTCCTCTTATGAGAATCTGCAATCATACCAACACTAGCCTCCATTGTGTGACTCTTGGGTTAATCTCTTGATATGAAGGCCTTTGCTTTATGCAATCTCAGGCAATGTTTCAAAAACATTTGCAGTGGTGGGCAAGACCCATATCCGCATTGCGCTCAACACCCCCACTCTACACCAAACCATGCATAACTATGAGACCCTTTCTATTCCCAATACCACTTCATAAAATGAACCAAAAATATGTCCGACGCTTTTCGTGAATTAGAAAAACAATTAAAAAACCCACAAAATTTAGGCTCTTCACTCATGGGTCCGCAAATCCAGCTCATTAATGATTTTATATATGATTATTGAGATTAATTATAAATTTAATTTATGTGTTTTAGGAAAAATTATAGATTAATAAATTTTCTAAATTAGCATATAAAAAAATATAAAATATAAAATATATGTTTTTATTTTTTTTTCTAAATTATGATTGTAGCTAATATATGAAAAGTTAACTCATCTGAATTTTATGAATTAAATCATAATTTTGATTAATGTGGGATAATTATACATAAAATCTTTTTTCAAAAATAAGTCGCTTTTACCAAATATGTCATATTTTCAATCATGTTTTTACCAAACATGTCATATTTGTAATTAAATTTTGACTAGTAAGTGATAATTATACATTTAATCTTTTTTAAAAATAAACCATACTTTAATTTTTATTTTAAATCATGTTTTTACCAAATCTTTCATATTTTCACTTATGTTTTTACCAAACATCTCATATTTGTATTTGAGAATTATTGGGAAATACATTTTTTATTTTAGCTCATAGCCCTAACTAGTATTTTATATTTGCATGTACAACCTTCTTGTAAAGTTGTGAACACCTTATCCCATTAATTTTAGGTTGTAATTTTAGTTAGCACACTCTACTTGTGTATTAAACGTTTTAAGGATATACACATTATCTTCTTCATTTTAGACCATAACGATCAATAATATGTCAAATTTACATAAAACCTTGTTAATAAGTCAAAAACCCATGCTAAAAACACTTATCATAATCCCATTTTAGGTTACAACCCTAGCCAACACATTGGCATTGAATATAAAACATCTTTGTAAATTTATATAAAAAATCTTAATTATATATATTTTTTTATAAAACTCCATTATTAATAAAATTATAATAGTTTTTTATTTTTAAGTCACAACTCTAACCAACACATTAGAATGGCATATAAAATGTCATTATAAATTCATTAGCAAAATGGGTGGAGAAGATAACATCCCAGTGTGCCAATTACTAGGTCGTTCTGCTAGGAGACAAAGAGATTTGAAATCAAGACCCCTTCCTAAATAAAGTAATGTTTAACTAAGTGAGCTAGTGCCAATTGTAAGACAATAGAATAAAGACTCGGCCAATTGAGTTAACCCTCAAAGTTAATTGAGTGGTTAAGATGGGACATTAACTCCCTCTCCACCTAAGTTCAATTCCTTGAAATGAAATGTTAAGCATGTTGTGATGAGGTTAGAGGAATAGGCAGCCCTAGGGAGTTACTCTGTTTGTGGTCAATATGAGACATCTCAGCTCATGCTAAGTCATATATTCCTGGTATATTCGTCTTATAGGCAGATCAGATATACTCTTAGTGGTATAGTGGCAGTTGGAAGGTTTATTCCTAGGACTAGCCTAGATCACACCAATGAGTTACCGATCCACCATGGTAAAAAAAAAGTAAAAAAAACAAGCATCGTCATTAGGAATTACCCTTAACTGAGGTGAGAGTCGAGATGAGGAGCACGGTGGGATTCGCACCGCCACCATGCAATTATTGAAGGTACAATGAGGGTGTTGGCATGGATGCCGCCACACAAACCTTAGCACGCATAATATGTCAAGGCAATTAAGTCATAGAGGGAGAGGGTATTCTATGTATTTGGATTTGAATATGTTTAGACTTGTAGCAACTGGAAAACTTGTTTCCTCCGCAAGATTTCGGTGGCATAGGCATCTCTCTAGGGAAGTTCTCAGAAATGGAAGTTTCACCTAGGCTCAAGAAATTGAAGGTGTGATGCCTCCTCTCCTTCTCAGTCCTTTCTAGTATGTCTAGGTTAGCTTCCCTATGAATTCAATGCTTTCTGTGATATATATGTTTTGTACATGGATGGGGTTGGTCAATCCAGACACGACATTATGGACTAATGCAGAGTTTATCCCCCTATGACTGGATGGGATGGGGTTCACCCTCTTTCCTACATATTGGGGGTCAGGAGGCCTCTCGATGGGAAGACCATGACTAATTTTAGTAATCCCGACTACCTAGGAGCTTGGAAACCTTGGGATATGGATACTTCTTGGTTTTTTTGTAGACGACAAGATAGAGCCTTATGTTTCTAACTCTATTTCCATGCAATTTATGAGAAAGGAAATTTGTGACTGGTTTATGGGTAATATTTCTTATTCTCATAAGGAATTCATATCAGAGAGCAGAGAGAGACTCAAACACAGAACACAACAACGAACTGAGAACTCAACAACTTGGCTTCATTAGCTGATTAAACATGTCTTTATACAAGACAGAGATATTTTTGGAGATCGATGAGGCGATGGCTTCTTCAGGAAGCTTTCCCATTTGTCAATGTATCCGCCGACTTCTAGAACCTGTACTTTGAACATCTGCTGTATTCTCTAGATTAATCTAGCTACTACATTAACAAAGGGTAGTTGGAATTAATACCTTCCAACACTCCCCCTTAATTCCAACCATATGACAAATTTACCATAGCACAATATACAAGTCATTATACTCTTAATTGTCATGCCTACTGGTCTAAGTCTCAACTAAGCTTACAACAAAACATTTCATTTTTGACTTCTTGCTAAAGGGTCCATGCTTGTTCCTTTTCCTTTTCTGGTGCAGTTTCATTTTCACCTTTCTTGTCATAAGATAGTGATTGAGCTTCTCCTTTCTTGATTGTAGGTTAACATTCTTTGTATTCAACATTGCTTCACATTCTTGGGACTTATACTTGTCCTTAATGCTTGTAATTTCTTCAAGTTTTGTTGCTTCTTCCTGATTGTCAATATCTGCACACTCAAAAACAATGTTAGATTCATAAACAGAACCATATTGATTTTTGTCATTGTGCTCTTTGGAAAGAGCTTTGCTTCCTTCATCTTTCTTTGCTGACATAGTTGGTTGATTCATGTCTTCAACCTCTTTCGTCAATTCTTTTGTTGCTGCAAACATGTTGTCCTGCATTCGATTTGTGTATGGAGGTAGGCAACTCTTCTCACCAAACAACAACTCATCAATAAGATGTTTTTCTTGCATGAGATTGAACCACTCTTCATGAGACACATAATTATCATCAAATTTGACTTCATATTTTTCTGCATCACAGGGAATTTCCTCACTATCACATGCTACTCTATTGTCAAATGTAGATATACTTTCAGCCTTGATCCCAGTTATGATGCTTTCAACACAATCACCATTTTTAACACCACCACTTTCATCATCTTCAACTTTCTCACTCCCCTCCATACTGTACTTCATTTCAAGAACATTCCAAAATATTTTTGCATTATGAATTTCACCAAATTCATGTAAAATACTAGACAAAATGTTTTCATCTGGAGCTGATATAATGAGAAGTAATGCTATTGCACTTCTACACTTATCATCCAAATTCATAGAAGTTTCTTGAACAAATTTCCATAAATCTACTGAACCAAGAAATCCTTCCATTTTTATTGCCCAAAGTTTAAAACCTTTACCTGAAAAAATTGGCAGAACTGGCATTAATCTTTTTTGTATTGCATCAGTGTCTTGAAATTCTTCTATCTGATTCAGATCTAGATTTGGTTGAAGCATTTCATATTCTTCTGCAACTATTGCCACTTGAGAAAATTCAACTGCCACGCTATGCCAAGCCACAAGCTTTTACTCCACAGTCAACACCAACTAGGTCCACACAATAGGCCACACCAACAACACTCCAAGGACCACACACAATGCTTATCTTCTAACAGTATTGGCATCCAACAACATATCAGAAGGCACAATACAACATGCAAGGTAGGATTTCAAAATACACTTTGTGACTCCACACTCAGCAGATCAATTTCTTCCAACAGTGAGATCCGTAACCCTTCCAATTTCGTCAACAAGACTGCACTATGCTGGACTACTCCAGGCTTACAACATGTTCTCTCATTCTCCCATCAAAGAATAGAACTCAACAATTTCTACAATATCAGCATCCACCAAGTTCCAACACTACTGCGATAAGCTAGTAGATTACTCAACACACCAAAATCGGCAAGTCAGCATTCACATGCTCCTACACTATGATTCTTCCAAGTCTCATACAGTTGGCAACAACCATAACAATACGGCCCTTCACCAATGCGGTCACACTAACATGCCACACACAACACGAAAATAGAATTTCCCTATTTTCAACCTCACAACCCTCACAAATCGCGACCCTCTAGGATGCTCACAAACCTCAACGGCTCCTACACACCATTAAATCACACAGGTTCCAATCGCTAGACAAAGCCACTGCTATTCTCGTCCAGGTGGCATACAATCCACCACTTCACACACGGAGACCATGCTGGCTGCAACAAGCTTTTCTTCTCCAGTTTCGAGATGGAGAAGATCTCCTTTCGAAGGCCTTCAATGATGAAGATTCACACGCTGGCAGACACACTCCACGCCAGATTCCTTCCACGCAAATTTCATGCCAATCTACTTCAACACACTATGACTTTAACACACTGTCCCAAATATCGTCAGCTATACATGATACATAGCTGTACCATAAGTGACCCTCAAATACAATGCTTGGATACATACATGCACAATGCAGTCAAACCCCAGTCGGAAACTCTCACTGGTTCCACATGCTCTGGGCTCCTCACGTTGCTCACACAACACTGCTCTTACACAAATAGACCTCACACGGTCTGCACTTAACACAACACTCTTCAACAGCAGTTGCTCATCTAAATACACAGAACTCTTCTAACTCAGATATGGCCTCATGCAAACACCACTAGGCCTTCCTCACAGCTCACGTGAGCTCTGATACCATATCAGAGAGAGAGCGAAGACTCAAACACAGAACACAACAACGAACTAAGAACTCAACAACTTGGCTTCATTAGCTGATTAAACATGTATTTATACAAGACAAAGATCTTTCTAGAGATTGATGAGGCAGTGACTTCTTTAGGAAGCTTTCCCATTTGTCAATGTATCCGCCGACTTCTAGAACCTGTACTTTGAACATCTGCTGTATTCTCTAGATTAATCTAGCTACTGCATTAACAGAGGGTAGTTGGAATTAATACCTTCCAACAATTCATGCACCAGACATAAAAGAATCTTCAAGAGAATTGGGATGGGTTCGTAATTCAAATCAATGAAGATAATGAGGATATGTTCCTTAGAGTGAGGTTTAGTGGTTTTATTTGTCGTGTTTATGTTCCTATAGACCTTGCAGGCTCCTTAACTAGACCACTTGTGGGTTCATCCATCCTGGGCGTCCTCCCGATCAATTTTTTATTGTTCACATTGAAATACTTGTAAGTCGAAGTCCCACCTTATTGGTACATTTTAATTCTCCATACAAAATTAATCAATTGAAGTTCATGGCTCACCCAACCACACACCGAGGTTGCACTCATATTGCAAGTCGGGGGTGAGGTCAAGGCTGAGGCCATGGGAGTGGGAAATCCTGTGCTAATAGAGGTCAAGGACATGGGACTAGAACTCGATTCATCTTACCAAATTCCAAAGCATACAAAACTAATACCCACCCGTGGGCCCACTAGACGATTGATGAATGTTAAGCAAATATTGTTAAATAGGTCAACATCAATGACCAGTCTTAGAGGAGTTGGGGGACATGATTCTAGACCTGGGCCATACCCATGGTCGATTCTCTTAGTACCAAAAACATTTATTTATATTTTGGTTGGTGAAGACCCTTCTAATGAAGGCTTTGATAATGAGTATTACAAGCATTTTAGGTCCTATAGATGAAATTCAAGAAATTCATAAGGAATTTCAGTTAATTCAATACCAAATCCAACAACAAAATGCTTGTCTTGCATACATAGAGAAACATATCCCTTGCTTCCTCAAACTGAATTATCGGGCTCCAACACCAAATACCTAACACTAGTTAAATCTTTTGAGGATTAGCTTGGGCATTATATGAGTATGGTTATTTTGCTGTTTCAGTATAGTTTCAGTAAAGATTAAAGAAATATTAATAATATTCAATACTGACTAATACAAAAACCAAAGTCATGGAGTTTTGTACTCTATGATATGTACAAGTATTATTACACCAGAATGTCATGACTAATCACGAATGGACTTATTTTACCAAGGTCCCTTAAGATTGTGGTAAAAACTTAGCGGGACGAATTAAAGTGGAACTTCAAATTTTATTTTGTTTTATTGTGACTAGGTTAGATGTGACTAGGTTAGGTAGGAGGTGTCATCTTAGATCCCGATAGCAATATCAACAGATTTGACTGAACAACTATCTCTTTCACCAAGTTTCTCGATTGAGGCCCTAAATTTCGTCGAGGCCTGCTTAAAACCCTAGCAACCCATTACAAACTTTCGGACCTGTTAGCATCGGCTCTAATGTTCAGAGGAAGATACTGTTGAAAAAATAGGAGAAGAGATGACCATGGTTGAGAAGCAAAGGGTTTCAAGAAACAAAGAACTGATAACAAGTAACATATTTAATTATATATATCCATGTTATATGGAATTTATACCTACAGATAAGTATATCTTCCCTAAGTCGGTAGTTACATTTAGAACAATTGAAGTAAAGATGTTTAACCTTTTCCTATAATAAACAAATAAGATAAAAGAACCTACTTGTGATCCTTCGCTTCCTTTGATCTCCTTTGAGTTTCTCTCGTCACTCCCGCTCAGACTGAATTCGCTCAATTGGTACCTGCCAACATAAATAAAAGAAAACAGCAATCAAAGCATATGATCTATTTATTGTAAACAAATGGAATCGACAACATTTGAATATACATTCATCATAGATATAGACAAAAGTATTAGAAAAGGAACAAACAAATTTATTGATTGATAGAAGGAGAAGTTACACCCAATGTGGTTCGATCTTATGTCACTCATCCAGCTTAGTCCAAACCCTCATGACACCAATAGAAACATCAATCCAGTAGCATAACATTACTTGACAATCATTTCAAGTCTCTAAACCAACAATATTTCTCTATAATATCCAAGCTCCAACCACCTAATCACTATGATGAGTGGTCAATTTATAGGGAAATGCAAATGGTTTTGTCATAAATAGGGTATTGAATGGTTTTCCATAATTGGATAGTTAGTTTCCATTGAGAAAGGGATGAGAGGACAGAGGATTAGATGATCCATAGCCTATCCAAAGTCGAGCTCATAGGATGAGATAAGAGTTGGGCATCCTCTAGAATGTTTTAGAATCAAGGAATATTCCCAGAATCCTATGCCAATTTCACTCATCCTCACCCAGAGTAGGCTTAAGTGAGCCTAAGTGCTATGCAATGTAGGTTTGAATGGTCCTACCTGCTATGCAGAGAAGTTGACTCTCCCCAAGGTTGCGTTGGTGTCCCAAGGAGGCATTTCATCAAGGTTTCAAACTAGGAAACTTTTATGGATGAAAGCACTCAATGAAGTGGCATGTCTAGGGAATGTAGCAACTAAATTAAGGTTTGATAGACCCTGTTTACATTGATCTGATCATTGGGAGTGATGTGCCAAAATAGACCTATAACAATCCAGTTGCCACATATGAACAATCACAATCTAAATATTAAAGAAATATTAATAATATTCAATACCGAATAATAAAAAAACCAAACTCATGGAGTTATGTACTCTATGGTATGTACAAGGATTATTACACCAAAATTTCACGACTAATCACCAGCGAACTCATTTTACCAAGATCCCTTAAGATTGTGGTAAAAAATTAGCAAGAAGAATTAAAGTGGAAATTCAAAGTTTAATTTGTTTTACTGTGACTAGGTTAGGTAGGAGGCGCCATCTGAGATATAGATAACAATATCAATGGATTGGACCAAACAACTATCTCTTTCACGACGTTTCTCGATTGATGCCCTAAATTTCATCGAGGCCTACTTAAACCCTAGCAGCCCATTACAAACTTTTGAACCTATCAACATCGACTCTAATGTTCAAAGCCTTCAGGAAAACATGGTCGTCTTCTACCAAGAACTGCAGATTTTAGGGGCTCTCGTGGGGAACGTGGATGGTCATGCAGAAGACCTGTCGATAGTTCAACAAGGAAAGGCTCAAATCTCTCCCAATTCCATTGTTAGCTCATTAGGTTTTCCCTCATGTTTCTGTCATGGCATAGGTCATGAAGGCAGATCACCAAAACCGGGTCTTCCTTCCACTAAGGATCTACCAAGGGTACACCCTCAAGACACAACCATGCCCTTTGAAGATGCTTCAGTGGTAGGCTAAAAGAAGAAGGTAAGGAAGAAAAAATGCCCCAAGGTAAATGATAGGAACCAAGCATTAGTACTAGGGGAGGCTATTAGATTAGATGAAGTTATGTCTATAGTTGAAAGGGTTTTGGTCAAAAGAATTAGAGGTAGGCATTACTCTGCAGCGGGTCTGAGGAGGTGGGTGTAGCAGAATTGGGAACACATTCTAGATGTGCTTCCATTTGTATGCACCATGCCTAAAGGATGGTTTTATTTCAAATTTAGTAAAGAGGGACATGTGAATTGGGTTCTCTCATATTACTGGAACATAGAAATTCCCCCTGTGTATTTGAAAAGGTGGAATCCCCTCTTTGACATTGAGGGAGAACAGCTAGGTGCAGGGCCAATATGATTAAGGCTCCCTAGCCTCCCCCTTCAACATTAGATGGAATATGTCTTTCAGTGTATAAGGGATGACCTCGATACTTACCTTGACTTTGATAGATCATACTTGGAGACAGGAGAAATGTCTTATGTCAGGGTCTTCTTATCTATCTCGACACCATGGATGGATTAGTGGCAAATCTGATACTCCACTACCTACGATATGTGCGCAACCAAATATTATATTATGAAAGGAAATTATTTTGATGTCGATGTTGCCACAAAGCCAACCATGTTTACAGAGAATGCCCCTTGTTAGAATATATAATTATTTGATATATAACTAAGGATTAATACAAGACATGACACAAAGTAACCCTTAAAAGACATGATACAAAGTAACCCTCCCCTGTGCATTTTTCTTGCAACATATAACCCACAACTAGCTTTCCTAAGCAAAAGTGAGGACCAATTGGACTCAATGCAACAACTAGTTCATAAAATTGTTATTAAAAATGTCCAAATGAGAGAATAGGTAGAGTAGTCATAAACAATGTAATAAGAAACAAAAGACAAATGAGCTATCCTTTAAAATTGAGTAGGAAATTGTCACGTTTAAAGAGGAAAAGAATAAACTACGAGAACCAATGGATAGGCTAGATACTCTTAACATTCTCCTCAATTGCTAGCTAACGAATTTGAAAATCGCCTACAATGGATTTCATATTCAAAAGGTACTTAATAAGGACTTGTGTTGTAGGGTACAAATATCTTAGCGATGGGAAGCTAATAATGTTCCCAACATTCCCATTTCTTCCTAGACCACTCTCTTGGCCTTTATGATTCTCACCCAAAATAAAACAACATTTGGCCAAGTACATAGACCCTGCCCTTACCTCAGATTTGATCACTGGGGTCGATGGATTATGGTTGGTGTCTATACACACAATATGGTTCCACTAGGGTGTGGTTTCACCAGTGTCCACTAGGTGTTGGACTTGCTAACATGTCAACAAAATTATGTTCTCCCATTTCATCTTGACCTTAAAAACATAACGTATATGGGCTAAAAATAAACCTAGGATAGGTTCATAAAGCATAACTACAATTGTTGTTCACCCACCCTCTTGTAGTTTTAAGGAGACTCATGGCCCAATTCCTGATACCTAAATTCTTAGTTTTGACAGAATAACTAGCATAGGGATTCGTTGAACTAAATATACCCATAAATTTGGAAATCAACTAAATGAATATGAACACATAATTGCACATTCACCATGCAGATGATAATGAATAGCATGTCCTAGGCACACTTTAAAATTCATGTGCATACATGACACTATTCTAATCACAAAGACACAGTAAGAATCAAAACTTAGACATTCATTTACATTTACAAACCCATAAGATATTACACCATTCACAATGTAACAAGATTCATCACACTCCAAAAGGAAATACACATAAGAAATGTACACTTATCGATCTGTGCGCTTAATGATGACCGAAAAATGAAGGAATTCAACTCTCCACCCAATTGTTAGCCAGCCACATTGCAATCTTTCTTGCAGCTGATTACCTTGAGATAGGTCCAAGGTCTAAGGGGATTCATACTAAGGCAAATTTAAACTCAAGGCTTAATCACATAACCAAGAGAAGGAGTCCACCACTTAGTTAGTTTATCAACTGCTCAGCAATAGTAAGCACCATAGTGACTCACTGACTGAATCCAATGACAAACAAATTGCCTCTAATATTATTAATAAAGATCGAAGGGACAAAAGTGGAATTGATGTCTAGGAAATCTTGCAAGGAAAAGTTGTCGCGTTCTTCAGAGTTAGATACCCCAACAAAACGAAGAGCCCAACAAATCATTTTTTTTATTATATAATATAGCGTGAATGGTAAGTGAAAAAGAAACCTCGGTATAGGCGCGAAACAATAGTAGCCTGCAAGCTGGCAGACTTAGGATGCACTGTCAGAGTCAATTTTGCAATTTTTAGATAATATTTTCTTAAATTGATATGTTTGTCTTAATTGTTAATTGTCGTAAATGAGTTTCATTTTAAGTGGTTATTGTCTTCAATATAAATTTTTGTCTTAAAATAATTTTGTCTTAAGTTGTTTTTGTCTTAAAATAATCTTGTCTCAAACTGTTTTTGTCTTCAATTTCAAGTTGTCTTAAAATATTTTTGACTTAAACTATTTTTGTCTTAAATATAATGTTTTGTCTTAAAATATTTTTTTCTTAAACTATTTTTGTCTTAAATATAAAGTTTTGTCTTAAAATGTTTTTGTCTCAAATTTTATATTTAAGACAATTCAATTGATATTAAATTTTAATGTAAAATAACTAAAATAAAAAGTGACTTTTTAAGACAAGATTTCTTTTGTCTTAAAAAAAATGTCTTAAAAGTACCCTTGGTGTAGTAGTGATAATGTTCCATCTTAAAGTCACGATTTTGGGGTTGAGATGAACATTAGAATGAAGCATCATCTGAATGTTTGCCTCCTTCTAATAAAGGCCCCTTACCCTCTACATCATCAACCAGTTCATTAACCAAGAAAAGAAAATGACCATTGTCATCTTAAACAAGGCACATCAATTGAGGATTATGTTTACTCTACTCGGGAAGCATTGGTTGTAATATTTTAGGGTTTTACGATGGTTTTGTCTGTGAGATTTAACTGAAACATAGTGGTATATATGGACACAACAAGACCATAGTTCAAATCCTTTTATTCATTTAGCTCACCTAGCATAAATGCTTGATCCACATCCAAATGATGCATGTTTTGGCACATCGCTAGATATAAAATGATGATGGTGATTTCAAATAAGAGTTATCAATGTGATCATTGCTAGTTTGAGCCCCTGAAAAATGTAGTTTATTGTTGGACAAGGAATAATTTCATAGAATTTATTTTACTCAACTTTGGAGATTTCACTTACAACATGTCATTGTCCTCCTTGATAAAAGGGTAAATACTTTGTTTTGTGAAGTCTTGACTTAATTTAATTTTCCACCATTGTCCAAGTATTTCCAACATTCAGTTAGTGGTGGAAATTTCTTAGGAGATTTTTTTCGAAGTTTCTTCCCCAATACCTTCCTATTAGTTGATTTACATACAATCTGATTCATTTGGGCCATCCTTTCCCTTTTTCTCTCTTTTCTATATCTTATTTTGAAACTTCTTGAATCAAGAATATTCACACAAATAATTTTGGGCCTCACCTTCAAGTGTCTCTAGTTTGCTCCAATGACCCCATGACATGGGCCCTGAAAGTTTTCTTTGGTACAACACCCCATACCTCAATGCCCTTTCTATAATTCATATGTTTCTCAAGACCATCACATGCTCTAGGTTCTTAATTTTTGAACTTTGGTGAAAAATGCAATCAATGTTAAGGATAACCCACATTGGAGAATACTACATGTGTTATAGTAAGACTCACTTTAATATGTAATTTTTTCTAATATTCCATCGTGGGTATAATGACAATCTGTAAGCTATCATACATAAATATTATTGACATGCAAAAGTCCACCATTTTTTGCACGTTTTGGGTGAGAAAGAATTATAATGTTGAAGGAATACTCAAACCCCTTCTTGGTTTGATTCAAGGATCTTTTGGATTGTTTGCACACATTTTTAATGTAATAATATTGTTGGAACACATGTTTTCTGTGATATTGTCACATTGTATGACCACATATTATGGAAGGGTTTGAAAAGCTTACTCCTTTCATTTACTAAACTTCAATTGCTGTGAAATGGCTCAAATTGGAGAAACATTATAGTTATTGAATACTTTTATAGTCTCCACTTGGTAAAACTTAGCAAAGTCACTATCATTGACATTTTAACATATTTTGGAAATTCACAAGATAAGATGGAGTTTTTGTAGCTTCAGTCACAACTATAACAAGGTGAGCTATAGCAGAAGAGTCATTATTCTAAACTGGATTTTGTTTGAATCAATTCTCTTTTTGAGTTTATGGTTGACTAAGATTAGTAGTTTATATGAACATGTAGAGGTTTACTTTACACTTTCCAAGTCAATCACTTGACCTTGGGAAGAAATTGTAAGTAAGAAGCACAAAATCCAATATTGGATATGACAAGAATGTGTCCTTTCCTATTCCAGACTACTCTAAACCCATCAAATTTCATATTGTTGGGTTTCTTCAAGATATTTATATTAACCTATTCCATATCCTTCTCCTTTTCCTCAAGCACATCATATTTGCAAATGTCAACATTGTGATCAAGTTGGCCATGTGAAAGATCGGTGTTTTGATCTTCAACCTTGTAAGCATTATGGAAAATAAACTCATGATTTAGACAAAGTATATAGACAAAAGACTCCTACAAGAATGTAGATTCACCTTGGCTGGATCACTTTTGGAAATGGGCTTCAATACCCAAGAAGAAATTTTGGTCTTACTTTAGACTTCATTCTCAAATTATGACAATGTGTCTTGTAGTTGATATTTCTTCATCTTCCCACCTTGTATTTGACTGGGGGAATTGATGATTATTTATCATATTCAAAGTCAAATCAAGCAAGCATGAGCTAGAGCCTAAACCAAAGCTAGTTGTTATAGCCTAGAGCCAAACTCAACGATAGATGAATTTAGATTTGTAACCAAATATAGATTCGTGTTCCATGAACCATTTTTTTAGGTTGGTTTCGTACCTTAAACCACAATCTGTAGAAGACTTTAGATTCTATACATCAATTTTTTGTCATCTTCAAACCATGGATTTCAGGATGAATCAAATAAATAACACTTTGAGCTACTTTCTATGGGAGTGACTGGCTAGGAAAAGGAAAAAGACCATGTTTCAGTTATTGTTTTTATTCAAAACCTTCAAATTAATTCTGCATATAAAAGGCTTTTATGTTTTATGTTGTAATTCTCTCTGGTGAGTACAGCTCACGGAAAAACTCTGATTATACTAATATTTTTGTATCTTCCTTTTATTTTTTAGTATTGCATTCCTCTCTTCATAATATTTTTTTCTTTTATTATATTTAAGTCTCCCTAGCAAAATACTAACAAAAACTAAATAGTTAATTATATAATATTCCTATTTTTCAATTAATACAATATTCACCCTACAAAATAAAATATCTATACATTCATACATTCAAATTTCCATAATTTCAAAACTTCCATTTAAATATATATGGTAATTTTTGAGATTATCATTTCAATCTCTATTTAACTATAAAGAATTTATATATTTAAAAATTACAATGGAAAAGTTCCAATTTTTATATATTAAAAATAATTATGCTTAATATAATTATACTAAATAGTTAATAGAATAATGATGTATAAATATATACCTAAGACCATGAACATGAAAAATGAAACCCTTTGACACTTCTTTCGTGAGACTATCTAAAATTCAAAAACTCATCACTAAAAATATAGGTTTTCCTAAAGTTAAAAAAAACTCAATATGTAAGTTAAATCTTAAGAAATAGTGAAAAATAATTAAAAAAAAAGGGACATTTCCTAAATACTAACACTATTAAAAGAATGATTATAACATGTTTTAAAAAGAAAATATGGATTGATATGTGTTCTTAATTTGTTTATTATTAATAAGTTTTAAAGGAAAATATAGAGTGATCATCATACAAAGATTAAGTTGAAAAAGAAAATTGATATAAGGTAAAAAATTATTTAAACATTATTGATAGTTAAAAGAAGGAAATAAATAAATTGTGAAGATATAACTAATTTTTGTAAGTTTTTTAATGTAAATTAAGTTAGTATAGATTTATTTTAATTATGGATTATTAAGGGGTCGAGAGGGATTAGTGTAAAACATAAGGAAAGGTTAGCACCTCGAGAGATTTGATTTTTTTTAGAGTTGGATAGATTAAGAGTTAAGATGGATCTATGTTGGTTCTTAATAATAATGTGTAGAGTAATTTCTAGATATAAATGTGTTAACAAAAGTTGAAACCTCTAAAATTTTGAGTGGACAATTTACAAATCATTAAAGACTAGAAGCAACAAAAATTAGTGAAGGGGAAGAGAGATCCAACAAATTTATACCACAAAAGAATATTAAGAAAAATTATCAAAATAAACCAAGAAAAACCACATAAAGAGAAATAACAATTTATAATTGTTAATATTTAGAAAAGAGTGAATGATAATAATGATGAGATTGGTAAGATTGGTATTATTAAGAGAAATAACATCTTAAAGTATTAGTGTAAATAATATAGTATTTACATTAATACTTTAGGTCTTATTTCTTTCCATATGTAAATCTTTTTTTATTCCAAACCTTAAAAATGGTTTAATTGAAATTTTTTATTTTTCTTAATTTTTTTTTGGATAGATTTCAAAATTAAGATTAATCATGTTGATTTGAGGTAACCACTAAAACAATATATAATATTTGTGTTGTATTGAGAAAAACACTAAAACAATATATATATTTATATATATATATATATATATATATATTTATATAGATATATTATTTACAATAATTTAATTTAATATTAAGTGTTAATACATGTTCCAACCATTTTTGAAAACATAAAACATATATATATATATTATATGTATATGTATGTTAATTCATATTAAAAATTAATGAAACACTTTTCTTAGGAAACCAAATAATGGAATAGATCCTCGCGTCTATTAATTTATATTTAACTTTTTAACTAATAAATTTTATATATAGAGAGAGAGAAATGGCACCTAATCCATAAGAGTTGGTGTGGAGGAATTCCATCTATCTGAAATCCATGAGACTACTTCAAATATGAAACCACGGGTCAAGACAATGTATTTATGTGTACATTCTTATGAATAATAAGCATTATATGTGTATCAAATTATGTCTATTAACTTGTGTGTGTTTAACTTATTATAAGAGGAGGCATATTACTATATGTCATTTTAGTCCACCTACCACTTCTTGTAGTTAGAAATTGTTCCATGTCTCAAATTCTGTGTGTATATATATATATATTTTGAAATATTTGATTTATGATTCTCATTTCTACACATCTAAATGTTAATACATACCTCAATCATATTTAGAAGTAGAAAACATATATCCATAAGACTTTCTCTCTCCGAATATCTATAGAGAGAGATTCATGTCAACTCCATATTAAAGAAGGAGTGAATTACAAATCCCCTAATTGTTTTTTATTAATGTAATAAGAATTTTGTGCTTTATATTTTTAAAAAAATCATGTTAAATTTTTTAACAAATAAAATGTTTTATATATAGTTGACATTGAAATATTTTTACTTATCATTATTTCACATTCACATTTAAAAATGCTAAATCAGCTCCAATTAGTTTGACGGAGGAAACATATTATCCTTAGAATTGTTCACTATTAATTATATTTGTTATAATATTCTTGATATTATATATATATATACCGACCATGCCAAATCTATCTATATATATTAGATAGATAGATAGGATAGATATTCATTATTCTTTAAAGTTTTATATAGTTATAACATAATTTATAATTTAAATTTAAATATTTTATAAATTTCATATCACAATAAATATTAATACATACTTCATTGATATTTGGAAGTAGACATTTATATCGAAGGAATTCTTCTTATGTATAATTACCATATAAAACACAACACATATTAACATACTTATTCACTTCAGATTAAAAAATTAATTAAATTACAATTTTTCTTAAGCAACCATTAATGGATAAGAATCATTCATATGTTAATTAAATTTATATTAAAATTTTTTAAACTAATAATGTTATATATATATATATATATTATATATATATATATATATATATATATATATTAAACTATAAATTGTTATATATATATAAAGAGAGAGTCATAATCCATAAGAGTAGGTGTCGAGGAATTCCATCTATCTGAAGCCTATGAGACCACTTGAAATACGAAACCATGGGTCAAGACGATATATTTATATGTACATTCTTATGAATAATAAGCATCACATTTTTATTAAATTATGTCTATTAACTTGTGTGTGTTTAACTTGTTATAAGAGGAGGCATATTATTATCTGTCTAATTATTTTTTAACGCTATTTTTTTGGCATTTGAGTAATTTTGAGCATTTTAGTCCACCTACCACTTCTTGTAGTTAGAAATTGTTACAATTGTTCCATGTCTCAAATTATATATATACTATATATATATATATATATATATATAATATATAATTATATATATAATATATATAGATAGATAGATAGATATATAGATATAATTTGAGACACAGAACAATTGTAACAATTTCTAACCACAGTATGAACATGGTATTGAAAGATTTTATTTATGATTCACATTTCTACACATCTAAATATTAATACATATCTCAATCATATTTGGAAGTATTAAACCTATATCCATAGGACTCTCTCTCTCTCTCTCCCAATATATATAGAGAGATCCATGTCGACTCCATATTAAAGAACGAGTGAATTATAAATCCCCTAAAAAAATTTATTAATGTAATAAGAATTTCGTGCTTTATATTTAAAAAAAATCATATTAAACTTAAAAATAAAATAAAATGTTATATATATAGTTGACATTGAAATATTGGTTTATAATTCGCATTCTACATATTAAAATGCTAAAACCTGCTCCATGATTTGGAAGGAAACATATATTCCTAATATTTTCAATATACAATATTTTTCTTATTAAATTTTATATATATTTATATATATATATTATATATTATTATTATAGATACCTAATTAAATTTATATTCTTTTATAATTCATATTTTCACATTAAAATATAATAAATACCCCATTGAATATTTGTAAGTAGCAATATGTATAGATAGAACATTCTTTCTATTTAAAATATTATAACACACATATACATGGTATGTCAACTTTCAATTAAAAGAAATATGAATTAAAATTTTTAAAGAAACTCGTTAAATGGAATAGATTCTTTGTCCTATATTTAAATTTTTTAACTACCATATATCTATAATATATCTATATATATCATATAAATATATATATATATATAATATCGAGAGAGAGGAAACATAATCCATAAGAGTTGGTGTGGAGAAATTCCATCTATCTAAAGCCCATGAGACCACTTGAAATATGAAACCATGGGTCAGGACAATGTATTGATATGTACATTCTTATGAATAATAAGCATTATATGTTTATCAAGTTATGTCTATTAATTTGTGTGTGTTTAACTTGTTATAAGAGGAGGCATATTACTATCTCTCTAATTATTTTTGAACGCTAGGTTTTTGGCCTTTGTGTAATTTTGAGTGTTTTATTCCACCTACCACTTCTTGTAGTTAGAAATTGTTACAATTTCTCTCTCTCTCTCTCTCTTCTCTCCTCTCTCTCTCTCTATATATATATATATATATATATATATATATATATATCAAAAATTTCACAGACAAAACAATTGTAACCATTTCTAACTAGAGTATGCACATAGCCCCAAGGGATAGCTCAAATGGTCGAGTTCCCATTGCTAAGTACCTTGCCATTTGGGAGGTCACGGGGTCAAATCTCCTCGACGCCCTTGGGGTCAGGCTAGCATAGAAAAGCCGACGGGCAGATCCCTTCGGGTGGAACTGCTCGGATTCGTTCCCGTGGATGTAGCGGCCAGTGGCCGTGAACCACAGTTGAAAAAAAAAAAAAAACTAGAGTATGCACATGGTATTGAAATATTTTAGTTAGGATTCACATTTCTACACATCCAAATGTTAATACACATCTCAATCATGTTTGGAAGTAGAAAATATATATCCATAGGACTCTTTCTCTCCTAATATATATAGAGAGAGATCCATGTCGACTCCATATTAAAGAACGAGTGAATTACAAATCCCCTACAAAAATATTAATGTAATAAAAATTTTGTACTTTATATTTAAAAAAAAAACCATATTAAACATTTTAACAAATAAAATGTGTTATATATAGTTGACATTGAAATATTTTATTTATCATTCACATTCTAAATATTAAAATGCTAATACATGCTCCAATTAGAATTGGAAGAAGAAAACATATATCCTTAGGATTTTCACTATATATTAAAATACTTTATTTATAATTCATATTTTACACATTAAAATATTAATACATACCCCATTGATATTTGGAAATAGAAAATATATATCGATAGGACATTTTCTCAATGTATAATTCTCTCAATGTATAATTATCTATAAACGCACACAAATACATACGTATGTCAACTTCAGATTAAAAAATTAATTAATTACAAATTTTCTTAAGAAACACATTAATGGAATAAGAATCATTCGTTTGTATATCAAATTTATATTAAAAATTTTTAACACACACACACACACACATATATATATATATATAAAGAGAGAGAAAAGACACCTAATCCATAAGAGTAGGTGTGGAGGAATTCCATATATCTGAAGCTCATGAGACCGCTTGAAATATGAAAGCACAGATCAAGACAATGTATTTATATGTACATTCTTATGAATTCATAAGCATTATATGTTTATCAAATTATGCCTATTAACTTGTGTGTTTAACTTGTTATAAGACGAGGCATATTACTATCTATCTAATTATTTTTGAACTCTAGGTTTTTGGCCTTTGAATAATTTTGAGTGTTTTAATCCACCTACCACTTCTTGTAGTTGTTGCAATTTTTCTGTGCCTCAAATTTTAATATATATTATATATATATAGTACGCACATGGTATTGAAATATTTTAATTATGATTCATATTTCTACACATTCAAATGCTAATACATATATGAATGACATTTGGAAGTAGAAAACATATATCCATAGGGCTCTCTCTCTCTCCCAATATATATAGAGAGATTTTCATTTCAACTCTATATTAAAGAATGAGTGAATTACAAATCCCCTAAATATTTTTATTAATGTAATAAGAATTTTGTTTTTTATTTTTAAAAAATCATATTAAACTTTTTAACAAATAAAATTGTTTTAATATAGTTTACATTGATATTTTATTTATTATTCACTTCTACATATTAAATGATATACATGCTAATTAGATTTGGAAGAAAAAAACATATATCCTCGGGTTGTCACTATATAATTATCCTTATAATATTTTTTAATATAATATAATATATATAATATATATATATATATATATATATATATATATATATATATATATATATGGTTTATATAGTATATACATTATTTTAAATTAAATACTTATTTAATTCATGTACACATTATAATATTATCATACCCCATGATACTTGAATTAGAAAATAGTATACCGATAGGAATTTCTTTCTTATATCATTACTATAAACACACATATACATAGTATGTCAACTTCAGATTTAAAAAATTACTGAATTAACAATTTCTTTAAGAACCTTAATTAAATTAAGATCCTTCATGTGTTATATTAATTTATATTAAACGTTTTAACTTGATGAATGTCATATATCATATATATATATTATATATATATATTATAATATATATAATATAGATAGAGAGAGAGAGAGGAGAGAGAGAGAGAGAAGAGAGAGAAATGACACCTAATCCATAAGAGTTGGTGTGGAGGAATTCCATCTATCTGAAGCCTATGAGACCACTTGAAATATGAAACCATGGATCAAGACAATGTATTTATATGTGCATTCTTATTAATAATAAGCATTATATGTTTATCAAATTATATCTATTAAATTGTGTGTGTTTAACTTGTTATAAGACGAGGCACATTACTATCTGTATAATTATTTTTAACTGCTAGTTTTTTGGCCTTCGATTAATTTTGAGTGTTTTAGTCCACCTACCACATCCTGTAGTTAGAAATTGTTACAATTGTTGTGTCTCAGATTATATATATAATATATATATATATATATAGAGAGAGAGAGAGAGAGAGAGAGAGAGAGAGAGAGAGAGAGAGTATGCACATGGTCAGTCATATTTGGAAGTAGAAATCCCCATATTAAATCTCCATATTAAAGAATGAGTGAATTGCAAATCCCCTAATTTTTTTTTATTAATGTAATAAGAATTTCGTGCTTTATATTAAAAAAAAATCATATTAAACTTTTTTAAAAATAAAATGTTATATATATAGTTGACATTGAAATATTGTATTTATCATTCACATTCTACGTATTAAAATGTTAATATCGGGTCAGTTAGATTTGGAAGAAGAAAAAAAAATATCTCTTAGGATTATCGCTATATAATTATTTTCTTATTATATATATATATATATATATAATATATATATATATAATATATATATATTTGTTTTATATAAATTAAACATAATTTAAATTTAAATACTTTATTTATAATTCATAATTTACACATTAAAATATTAATACATACCCCATTGATATTTGGAAGTAGAAAATATTTATGTATAATTATCTATGAACACAGACATATACATACATATGTCAGCTTCAGATTTAGAAATTAATGAATTACAAATTTGTCAACTTTAGATTTAAAAATTAATGAATTACAAATTTTCTTAAGAAACCCATCAATGGAATAAAAATCCTTCTAAGAATCATAATCCATAAGAGTTGGTGTGGAGGAATTCCATCTATCTGGAGCCCATGAGAACACTTGAAATATGAAACCATGGGTCAGGACAATGTATTTATATGTACATTATTATGAATAAAAAGCATTATGTCTATTAACTTGTGTGTGTTTAACTTGTTATAAGAGAAGGCATATTACTATCTATCTAATTATTTTTGAATGCTAGTTTTTTGGCCTTTAAGTAGTTTTGAGTGTTTTAGTCCACATACCACTTCTTGTAGTTAGAAATTGTTACAGTTGTTCCATGATGGGACCAGCCCTGATCACTTACGACATATAATTAATGTGTGATTGCGTGGATGATTTTATGGTTGATTGGTTTTATGGTGCGGTACTGGTGAGTTAATGTTGTGAGGACAATTGTCCTGTCCATGGGTCTCGCTTCTCCCACCTCTTCACTATGCAAAAGAAACCCTAGCCTTTGTCACTATGTTATTGTTCCGATGCTCTGCTGCTCCGTCGAGGCGAGGTCTCTACTACTGGGTTCAGGCTACTACTCCTCGAGGGTTTTGGTTGTCCTGTTCTCAGGATGGTTCTCCGTGAGTGTTTCTATTTGCAAGCTCTGGTAATGATTGTGGTTCCTATAGTTGTGGGTCTTAGTTGTACGCTGGTCTCTTCTTTTCCACGACTATATGGCTTGACTGTGGCTACGATGCTCCTCTTTTTATCAGTCTTGTGTATCGATTCGAAGCTTGGCTTCATGGGCATGAAACCCTCAACTTCTGCAAGGTACTCCACCCGGCTATGGATCCTGTGTTGGCCGCCTACCTTATGGCTCTGCGGGCGCTACTTCAGCTATACTCTTGGGTTGCCTCGGCTCTGCAAATTTGTTTGTCGTTGTGTTGTTTCAACTATACTTTTGTCTTCAATGCTTTTGTCTCATTGTTTGACTGTAAGCTTGATGTTTTGTTGCAGGTCATGGTCGTGGGGTGGCTCGACTCTTAGCTTTTATCCGACATTTGAACAGAGGTAAGCTCTCCTTCCATGATTTATGGTTCTGCTTCGTTTTCTACTGTTACTAATTTTTCTCGCTCCTTGTGAGTACTGGGCGCGCTGGCGACTGTGACCTTGTTCCGTGACTTCCTCCCTCGTTCACAAGGGCTTGGCTCCTCTCGTAAGTGAACTCTGCTTAAACCCTCATCCATGTTTTCATTTTCTTTTTATGGTTCTTATCTTGGATTCTTATGGCCTTGTTTGGTGGCCACTACAGGTGAATAACTGGGCTCGTTGGCTATTGGTCTCTGCCCTGACACCTATGCTCTTGTATCGAGTAGGGTCGCGCCTCATCATTTCTCTGTCTATCTGTTTCGAAGTGTTTGCTATTTGTAGTCTTCACTGGGTCTGTTATCGAGGGTTGTGGCTTTGGCCTCACTATTTCATGGTCCTGTGTATTTATGCCTCAGGCTGTTAACTTATGAAATTGTAATTATGTCGGTTTTGTGGTTAACTTATGAACTCGTGATTATATTTGGCACTGTTATGGATGACCTCTGTTTCCTTGTTCGGTCTGTAGCTTGTCTGTGACTTTGTATTTGTATCTTATACTGTAAATTTATATATACATAGATATTTTGAAAAGTAAATAGTAAATGGGAATGATACAAGTTTGTTGGTACCTGTAGATGTTTGTTGTGTTTCGACTCTTCTGCAAACCCTCTCTATTGATTTATGGAACGTGTTCGTGTTTTCTTCTTTCCTCTGCGACAATTTCTGCTCTCTATCACTGTTAGGAAATGGGTAGATGAACTTAATTAAATAACTTTAGGCTACAATATATGGACTCAGATTTTCTTGCTTCTCAAAATGATTGCATGCTTCTTTTTATTCAATAAAATGATGGATGATTACAGTGGTGTTTTCCTCCCTTCCTAAAGATCACTCTACAGTTATTTAAACTGTCTGTAGTTACATTTTCGTTATTAATTGATAACTCTTCATCCTTGTCTATATTCTAAAGTTAATTTGAAACGATAAAAATAAAAATAAAAATAAAAAGAATAGTAAATAAAAATAAATAGTGGACTAGGATAACCTTAAACTTAACGTAAGGTCCTAAATGCTGTTAACTAGAAATTTAAATGGCATTAAAAAAAAAACTAACTGAAACTCCCTCTGGTCTGCAAAGACAAATACTCCAGCCATGACCTCCCTTAGCTGGATGCTTCTGCATCAGGCTCTCGGGGTAGAATAAAATTCATGGCTCTAGTCCATGAGCTCCCTGATAAAATACCCTACATGTTGTATCTGACCTGCATCAAGCCACGAACTGTCCTCAATGGGATGGTTCTTCCACTTGATGAGGTACTGTAGGTACTCCTGTCTTCGAGTCCGCTTGGCCACCTGTGTATCGAGGATTCCTTCGATCTCAAGTGGCTGATCTGAAGGCATTTGTCTCATCCACGAACTACTCTGTTCTTGGTTATCTCGATTTTGCTGCGCCGAACTATCCCCTTCAGGACTGGCAGTGTATGGGAATAAATCTGACACATTAAAGATGGGCAATATTCCTATACCTAGGGGTAATTGTAGCTCATAAGCATTTGTAGAAAACTTATGCAGAATTTTGCAAGGTCCAATTTTCTTAAACTTAAACTTATTGTATTTGCCCTTAGGGAATCTTTCTCTTCACAGATGCACTGTGACTTGATCCCCTACGTTAAATTATACCTCCCATCTTTTCAGATCTGCTTTTTGTTTGTACCTTTGACTGTTGTCCTATAACTTTGACTTCACCTACTCATATAGGTCGTTAATGGCTCTTGCGAAATCTTCCCCGTCAGCACTTCTTCTTTCTAACTGTCCCAAATCTCATAACTCATGCACTCCTCGAGGATGCATTCCATACAAGATCTGGAAAGGACTACTTCTCATGCTTTGATTTGGTGAATCATTGTAAGAAAATTCCACTTAGGTAAGTACACGATCCCACATTCGTGAATTTTCCCCAACTAGACTCTGTAGCAAGTTTCCTAAACGCCGGTTCACCACCTCCATCTGCCCATCAGTCTATGGGTGATAAGCGGAGCTGAAGTTTAACTTTGTGTCCAACTTTTTCCACAAGGTGTGCCATAAATGTCCTATGAATTTCACATCCCTGTTAGAAACAAGGGACTTGGGTAAGCCGTGCAGTCTGACAATTTCAGTGAAAAACAAGTGTGCTATATGGATGGCGTCACTGGTTTTCCTGTAAGGGATGAAGTGTGCCATCTTGGAGAAACGGTCCACCACCACCATGATGGAATCAAAACCCCGCTGTGTTTTTGGCAGACACAAGACAAAGTCTAGACTAACTAAGTCCCATGGTTTGTTTGGAATAGGCAAGGATGTATATAACCCTGTGTTCTGATTGTGCCCTTTCACCAACTGACACATTTTACACCTGGTTACATATCATTGCACGTCTCTTCGCATCTTCGACCAGTAGTAAAAATGACTGAGCTGATCCAAGGTCTTATCAATGTCGAAATTTCCAGCTAGACCTTCACTATGCTTTTCCCGGATGATGTTCTCCCTCATCGAACATTCTGGAACACACAGTTGTCCACCCTTCCATAGTAGCTCCTCCTGTAAGTTATAGTCCAGCCATGGACTATTATTCCTCAACAAGGGATTTTCACAGCCTTCATAAGCCTCCTTGAAATCTGCATCGGTTTGATACAAGTCCTTCAAGTGTTCAAAACCCAACACTTGTATCGTGCTCTCCTATAAGAGTAAAACTCTTTTGCTTAGTGCATCTGCTACCTTTTTGGCTTGACCACTGACATGCTTCAATACGAATGTAAAACTCTACAAGTATTCAACCAATTTTGCGTGTTTATGATTCGGTTTATGCTACTGCATAACATACTATAATGCAGAATTATCATAAAACAAGACAAACTCATTACCCAACAAATAATGTCTCCAATGCTTTACTGTTTAGACAACGACATGAAAATCCTTGCCATAAGACGTGTATTTTTTCCTGCTTTCAATTAATTTTTCATAGAAGTAAGCTACTGGTTTGTCTTCATGGCTGATTACAGCTCCAATGGTTGGACCACTGGCATCACAACAAACTTGGAAAAGTTTGTTAAAATCAGGAAATCTCAAAATTGGCCTTTCAATAATCTTGTTCTTCAATATCTGGAAACTTTTCTCTGCAACTTCAGTCCAATGGAAAGGATGACTTGCCTTTTTTATCATATTCAACATGGGTGTGCAGATTCCACTAAAATTATTTATAAACTTGTTACAGAAACTTGCCAACCTATGAAAACTCCGAACTTCAAATAGACTCTTAGGGGATGGCCAGCTGATTATAGTTGCAACTTTTTTGGGTCCATTTCAACTCATTTTCTGAAATCACAAAACCTAAATAGACTAACTCCTTCTGAAATAAAGAACATTTTTTAAAATTTATCAGCAACTTATTTTGTTGTAACTTCTCCAAAACATATCTAATGTGTCGGAAATGTTCTTCCTTGGCCTTACTGAAAATCAGTATATTGTCAAGATGTACAATCACAAATTTTCCAATGAACTCCTTCAACATCTCGTTCATTAGGGGCATGAAAGTTCTAGGGGCATTACTCAACCCAAATGGAATCACCAGCCATTCATATAGAGCTTCATTGGTTTTGAAAGTTGTTTCCATTCGTCCCCTTCTCTTATTCTAATCTGGTGGTATCTGCTCTTTAGATCTATTTTCGAAAAATATACTGCTCCACTCAAGCAGTCCATCATGTCATCCATTCATGGCAATGGAAACCTGTACCTAATAGTAATTTTATTTATTTCTCTTCAATCTGTACACATCCGCCACTCGCCTCCTTTCATGGGAGCTAAAACTGTCGGAATTGCACAAGGACTTAAACTTTCCCGTATCAATCCTTTGTCCAACAATTCCTGCACCTGCTTCCTAATCTCTTCGTCGTCCTTAGGACTCATCCAATAAGTAGATTTGTTTGGTAAAATAGCTCCAGGGATGAAATTTATGTGATGGCTGATACTTTGCTTTGGTGGTAACTTATCCGGTAAATCATCCACCACAATGTCATTGAATTCCTATAACAAATCCTGGATTTCTTCAGGTAAGTTAGAAATTTTAGTATGCAACAACATTGCTCTAGGTCTCCTTACAATGGCATACTTTATATCATTATCTTTAATCTGTTTTAAAACTTATTTTCTCCCCATTAGTAGCACTTTTGTCCCACTAGTCTTTGTTGTTTCTTCTTCCTTGATGGGTACTAGTGTATGCTTAATCCCATCCTTGACAAACTTGTAGCAGTTTGGTTTTCTGTCATGAAAAAATTTTCGGTTTTATTGCCATGGTCTACCTAGCAGAATATGACACACGTCCATGGGCATGATATCACAAGTCACCTTGTCCCTATACTTGCCAATATGGAATTCCACCTCACATTGCTCATCAACTAGTAGTTGATGTTCTTTCTCTAACTAAGACACCTTATAGGGAGTTGGGTGCTTTAACCTTTTCAAACCCAATTTATCCACCATCTCTGTAGCCACTAGATTATCAGTGCTTCCACTGTCTATAGTTAGTTTGCAGCATTTTGCATGTGACTTACACACAGTACGGAATAATGCCTTTCTCTGGGTTTGGTCAGCTATCTCCTTTGCCAGTTTCAATAGTACATTATTTAAGACTAAGGCCTCTCCTGTCTCCAGTATATTCTCTACCTCTTGGGGTGGTGCCTCTGCTTCCTCTGTTTGAGCAACATATGCTCCTATTTGTCCAGCCTGTTCACCTTCAAGACACTCAAAGGACCTGTGTCCCCACTTATGGAACTTGTAACACTGGTAGGCAGCTCCTCTGCCTCTGCCATTACCCCTTCCTTGCTGGTATGGCCTTCCTCCCCTAGTTCTACCTTCCTTTTCTATTGTCCCTGAGGTCTTTGAACTATTTCCTTCTTCACTGTTGTTGGCAGTCCTACCTCTGCCAAAGGATTGTCCTTTCCCTTTGCCAGATCCACATCCTCTTCTGGTGTTCTGCTTCCTAGTGATATTTTATTTTGCCTTCAAGGCACTCTAGTATGCTTCCTCTATGGCTTTTGGAGAAACAATACTTATCTCGTCCAATATCTCCATCCTTAGGCCATTCACAAACCTTGTTGTTTTTTCTGGGGTGTCTTCAACGTAACTTGCTCTCAGATTCACCTGATAAAATCCTTTGGTATATTCTTTCACAGTCATTCCTATCTGTTTCAAATTCTGCACCTGCCGATACAGAGAAATCTGGTAATCTTTGGGCAAAAACTTACCCTTCATTTTGGCGACCATTCTGGTCCACTTTTTAATGGGTGGCTTATTTGATCTTCTCCTCTCTAATTGGACACTGTCCCACCATAAGGCCGCATGTCCTTTCAACTTGGTGGCATTAAATTTAACTTTTCACTGATCTCCTCACATTCAAAGTATTTGTCTAACTCACTAATCCAATCCAACAACACTTCTATGGGTGAAGTACCATCATAGTTTGAAATCTCAGACTTTGGCTTACTGCTAGCCAATAAAACTGATGTACTTGCCCAAGCGGAATTTGCTTACAACGATTCACCAAATCTAAGCACGGGAAGTAGTCCTTTCCAGATCTTGTATGGAATTCATCCTCGAGGAGTGCATGAGTTACGAGATTTGGGATAGTTAGAAAGAAGAAGTGTTGATGAGGAAGATTTCACAAGAGCAATTAATGACCTACATGAGCAGGTGAAGTCAAAGGTACAAACAAAAAGTAGATTTGAAAAGATGGGAGGTACAATTTAACGTAGGGGATCAAGTCCTAGCACATCTGCGTAGAGAAAGATTCCCTAAGGGAGAATACAATAAGTTAAAGTTTAAGAAAATTTGACCTTGCAAAATTCTGCATAAGCTTTTTGCAAATGCCTATGAGCTGCAATTGCCCCCATGTATAGGAATATCGCCTATCTTTAATGTGGCGGATTTATTCCCATACACTGCTAGTCCTGAAGGGGATAGTTTAGCACAACAAAATTGGGATACCCAAGAAGAGAGTAGTTCATGGATGAGACAAATGCCTTCAACTCAACCACTTGAGATCTAAGGAATCCTTGATAGAGAGGTGGCCAGGCAGACTCGAAGAAAGGAGTACCTATAGTACCTCATCAAGTGGAAGAACCATCCCATTGAGGATAGTTCACAGCTTGACGCTGGTCAGATACAACATGCAGGGTATTCTATTGAGGAGCTCATGGACCGAAGCCATGAATTTTCATCTACCCTGGGAGCCTGATACAAGAGCATCCAGCTAAGGGAGGTCATGGCTAGAGTATTTGTCTTTGTAGACTAGAGGGAGTTTCAGTTAGTTTTTTTTTAAATGCCATTTAAATTTCTAGTTAACAACATTTAGGACCTTACGTCAAGTTTAAGGCTATCCTAGCCCACCATTTATTTTTATTTACTGTTTTTTTTGTTTTTCTTGCATTTTTTTGTTTCAAAATAGCTTTAGAATACAGACAAGGATGGACACTTATCAATGAATGACTAAAATGTAACTACTGACAGTTTAAATAACTGTACAATGATCTTTAAGAAGGGAGGAAAAAGCCATTGTAATCATCCATCATAGTATTGAATAAAACGAAGCATGAAATCATTTTGAGAAGCAAGAAAATCTGAGTCTATATATTGCAGCTTAAAGTTATTTAATTAAGTTCATCTACCCATTTCCTAATAGTGATAGAGAGGAGAAATTATTGCAGAGGCAAGAAGAAAATGTGGATGAGTTTCTATAAATCAACAGAGAGGGTTTGCAGAAGAGTCGAAACACAACAAACATCCACAGGTACCAACAAACTTGTATCATTCCCATTTACAATTTACTTTTCAAAATCTCTGTGTATATATAAATTTACAGCCCAAGATACAAATACAACATCACAGACATCGTACAAACCGAACAAGGAAATAGAGGTCATCCATAACAGTGCCGAATATAATCACGAGTTCATAAGTTAACCACAGAATCGACATAATTACAATTTCATATGTTAACAGCCCAGAGGCATAAATACACAGGACCATGAAACAGTGAGGCCGAAGCCACAACCCTCGACAACAGACCCAATGAAGACTGCAAACAACAAACACTTCAAAATAGATAGACAAAGAAACGACGAGGCATGACCCTACCCGATACATAAGCGTAGGTGTCAAGGCAAAGGCCAGTGGCCGTTGAGCCCATTTATTCACCTGTAGTGGCCACCAAACAAGGCCATAAGAATCCAAGACAAAAACAATAAAAATAAAATGAAAATAGGGATGAGGGTTTAAGGAGAGTTCACTTACCAGAGGAGTCAAGCCCTTGCGAATGAGGGAGGAAGCTACGGACCAAGGTCACAGTCGCTAGAGTGCCCACAACTCAAAAGGAGCAAGAAAAATTAGTAACAGTAGCAAACAAAGCAGAACCATAAAGCATGGAAGGAGAGCTTACCTATGTTCGAATGCTGGATGAAAGTTGAGATTTGATCCACCCCATGACCATGACCTTCAACAAAACATCAAGCTTACAGTCAAACAGTGAGACAAAAGTATAGTCGAAACAACACAACGACAAACAAATTTACAGAAAAAAATTTACAGAGCTGAGGTAACCCAAGAGTATCGCTAAAGTAGTGCCCGCAGAACCACAAGGTAGGCAGCCAACACAAGATCCATAGCTGGGTGGAGTACCTTGTAGAAGCCAAGGGTTTTATGCCCAGGAAGCCAAGCTTCGAATCGATACACAGGACCAATAAACAAAGGAGCATTGTAGCCACAGCTAAGCCATACAACTGTGGAAAAAAAGAGACCAGCATACAGCTAAGACCCACAACTATAGGAACCACAATCATTACCAAAGCTTGAAAATAGAAACCCTCATGGAGAACCATCCCGAGAACAGGATAACTGAAACCCCCGAGGAGCAGCAACCTGAACCCAGTAGCAAAGACCTCACCTCGACGGAGCAGCAGAGCACCAGAATAGCAACAGAATGACAAAGGCTAGGGTTTCTTTGGCATAGTGAAAAGGTAGGATAAGCAAGACCCGTGGCCTGATGCAGGAGCATCCAACTAAGGGAGGTCATGGCTGGAATATTTGTCTTTACAGACTAGAGGGAGTTTCAGTTATGTTTTTTTCAAATGCCATTTAAATTTCTAGTTAACAGCATTTAGGACCTTACGTTAAGTTTAAGGCTGTCCCAGCCCACTGTTTATTTTTATTTACTGTTCTTTTTATTTTTTTTGTTTCAAATTAACTTTAGAATACAGATAAGGATGAACAGTTATCAATGAATAACTAAAATTTAACTACTAACAATTTAAATAACTCTACAATGATCTTTAAGAAGGCAGGAAAAAGCCACTGTAATCATACATCATAGTATTGAATAAAAATAAGCATGCAATCATTTTGAGAAGCAAGAAAATATGAGTCCATCTACCCATTTCCTAATAGTGACAGAGAGCAAAAATTATCGCAGAGGCAAGAAGAAAACACAGAAGAGTTCCATCATTCAACAAAGAGGGTTTGCAGAAGAGTCGAAACACAACAAACATATACAGGTACCAACAAACTTGTATCATTCCCATTTACTATTTACTTTTCAAAATCTCTGTGTATATATAAATTTGTAGTCCAAGATACAAATACAAAGTCACAGACAAGGTACAAACTGAACAAGGAAACAGAGGTCATCCATAACAGTGCCGAATATAATCGTGAGTTCATAAGTTAACCACAAAACTGACATAATTACAATTTCGTAAGTTAACAGCCCGGAGGCATAAATACATAGGACCATGAAACAGTGAGGCTGAAGCCACAACCCTCAACAATAGACCCATTGAAGACTACAAACAGCAAACACTTCGAAATAAACAGATAGAGAAACGACGAGGCACGACCCTACCTGATGAAAGAGCATAGGTGTCAGGGTAGAGACCAACAGTAGGTGAGCCTAGTTATTCACCTATAGTGGCCAATAAACAAGGCCATAAGAATCCAAGACAAGAACCATAAAAGAAAATGAAAACAGGGACGAGGGGTTAAATAGAGTTCACTTACCAGAGGAGCCGAGCCCTTACAAATGAGGGAGGAAGCCCGCGGACCAAGGTCACATTTGCCAGAGCACGCACTGCTCACAAGGAGTGAGAAAAATTAGTAACAGTAGCAAACAAAGCAGAACCATAAAGCATGGAAGGAGAGCTTACCTCTGTTCGAATGTCGAATGAAAGTTGAGAGTCAAGGCACCCCACGACCATGACCTACAACAGAACATCAAGCTTATAAACAAACAGCGAGACAAAAGCCTTGAAGACAAAAGTATAGTTGAAGCCACACAACGACAAACAAATCGACAAAGCCGAGGCAACCCGGGAGTATAGCTAAAGTAGCACTCGCAGAGCCACAAGGTAGGCGGCCAACACAAGATCCATAGTCGGGTGGAGTACCTTGCAGAAGTCGAGGGCTTCAAGCCCATGAATTCGAGCTTTGAATCAATACATAGGACTAATAAACAGAGGAGCATCGTGCCACAACCGAGCCATACAGCCGCAGAAAAGAAGAGACCAACGTACAGCTAAGACCCACAACTACAAGAGCCACAATCATTATCAGAGCTTGTAAACAGAAACCCTCACGGAGAACCATCTAGAGAAAAGGATAACTAAAACCCTTGAGGAGTAGTAGCCTGAACCTAGTAGGAGAGACCTCACCTCGACGGAGGAGCAGAGCACCAAAACAACAACATAATGACAAAGGCTAGGGTTTCTTCGACATAGTGAAGAGGTAGGAGAAGCGCGACGTGTGGACAAGACAGTTGTCCTCACAACATTAACTCACCAGTATTGCACCATAAAACCAATCAACCATAAAATCATCCACGCAATCACACATTAATTATATGTCTTAAGTGATTAGGGCTGGTCCCATCAATTTTGGTATTAGAGCAAGGTTAGAGGTAGTTTTTTTTTACAAAATGGAAGTCAGAAGAAGAGGTCATGGTAGAGCTATTTTAAGAGTAGCAAATGAAGGATTGTGAGAAGAGATTAGGATCTTGAGTGCCCATTTGGCAGTAGTAGAAGCAGGAAGGAGAAGGGATCCGGAAGGAGGGGACGACAATGAGGAAGAAGTTGTATTTATGACAGATGGATTAGATGAGGAAGGACCTCAAATCAAATTGTTAAGGTCAGTTTTATTGGCTAGCAGTAAGCCAAAGCCTGAGAATTCAAACTATGATGGTAGTTTGTCCACATAAGTGTTGTTGGACTGTATCAGTGAGTTAGACAAATACCTTGAATGTGAGGAGATCAACGAATATAGAAAAGTTAAATTCACTGCCACCAAGTTGAAAGGACATGCGGTCTTATGGTGGGATAGTGTCCACGTAGAGAGGAGAAAATCAAATAAGCCACCCATTAAAAAGTGTACCAAAATGGTCACCAAAATTAAGGGTAAGTTTTAGCCCAAAGATTACCAGATTGCTTTGTATCGGCAAGTGCAAAATTTGAAACAAAGAGGAATGACTGTGAAAGAATATACTGAAGAATTTTATCGGGTGAATCTAAGAGCAGGTTACATTGAAGACACCCTAGAAAAAATATAAAGGTTTGTGAATGGCCTAAGGCTAGATATATTGGATGAGATAAGTATTCTTTCTCCAAAAACCATAGAGGAAGCATACCAAAGTGCCTTGAAGGCAGAAGAAAAGATCACTAGGAAGCAGAACGCCAGAAGAGGATGTGGATCTGGCAGAGGGAAAGGACAATCCTTTGGTTGAGGTAGGACTACCAACAATAGTGAAGAAGGCAGCAGTTCAAAGACCTCAGGGACAGCAGAAAAGGAAGGTAGCACCAGGGGAGGAAGGCCATACCAATGAGGAAGGGGTAATGGCAGAGGTAGCGGAGCTGCCTACTAGTGTTACAAGTGCCACAAGTGGGGGCACAGGTCCTTTGAGTGTCTTGAAGGCTAACAGGCTAGATAAAGAGGAGCATATGTTGCTCAAACAGAGGAGGTAGAGGCACCACCCCAAGAGGAAGAGAATTTACCGGAGACAGGAGAGGCCTTAGTCTTAAACAAGGTACTTATGAAACCAACAAAGGAGACAATTGACCAAACCCAGAGAAAGGCATGATTCTGGATTAAAAATGTAAGTCACATGGAAAATGCTGCAAACTGATTATAGACAGTGGAAGCACTAATAATCTGGTTGCTACAGAGATGGTGGAGATATTGGGTTTGAAAAGGTTGAAGCACCCAACTCCCTATAAGGTGTCTTGGTTACAGAAAGGACATCAATTGCTAGTTGACGAGTAGTGTGAGGTGGAATTCCATATTTGCAAGTATAGGGACAAGGTGACTTGTGATATCATGCCCATGGACGTGTTTCATATTCTGCTAGGTAGACCATGGCAGTATGACTGAAAAGTTGTTCATGACGGAAAAACAAACTGCTACAAGTTTGTCAAGTATGTGATTAAGCATACACTAGTACCCATCAAGGAAGAAGAAATAGCAGAGACTAGTGGACAAAAGTGATGCTGATGAGGGGAAAAGAATTTTTAAAACATATTGAAGATAATGAGATAAAGTATGTCATTTTAAGGAGACCTAGAGTAGTGTTGTTGCATATTGTACTTACCTGAAGAAATCCAAGATTTGTTACAGGAATTCAGCGACATTGTGGTGGACGATTTACCGGATAAGTCACCACCGAAGTGAAGTATCAGTCATCACATAGATTTCATCCTTGGATCTAGTTTACCAAACAAAGTTTCTTACTGGATGAGTCCTAAGGACAACGAAGAGATCAGGAAGCAGGTGTAGGAATTGTTGGACAAAGGATTGATACGAGAAAGTTTAAGTCCCTGTGCAGTTCTGACAGTTGTAGCTCCCAAGAAAGGAGGCGAGTGGTGGATGTGTACAGATTCAAGAGCAATAAATAAAATTACTATCAAGTATAGGTTTCCATTGCTACAAATGGATGACATGATGGATTGCTTGAGTGGAGTAGCATATTTTTCAAAAATAGATCTAAAGAGTGGATACCACCAGATTAGAATAAGAGAAAGGGATGAATGGAAAAAGTATTTCAAAACCAATGAATGTCTGTATGAATGGCTGGTGATGCCATTTGGGTTGAGTAACAACCCTAGCACTTTCATGCGCCTAATGAACGAGATGTTGAAGGACTTCATTGGAAAATTCGTGATTGTATATCTTGACGATATACTGATTTTCAGTAAGACCAATGAAGAACATTTTCGACACATTAGATATGTTTTGGAGAAGTTACAGCAAAGTAAGTTGCTCATAAATTTAAAAATAAAAATCTTTCTTTCAAAAGGAGTTAGTCTATTTGGGTTTTGTGATTTTAGAAAATGAGCTGAAAATGGACACAGAAAAAGTTGCAGCGACAGTCAGCTGGCCATCCCCTAAGAGTTTGTTCGAAGTTTGGAGATTTCACGGGTTAAGTTTCTATCGCAAGTTTATAAAGAATTTTAGTGGAATCTGTGCACCCATGTTGGATACCATCAAAAAGGCAAGTTAGCCTTTCCATTGGGCTGAAGCTGTAGAGAAACGTTTCCAGATATTGAAGAAGAAGATTACTGAAAGGCCAATTTTGAGATTTCCTGATTTTAACAATCTTTTCCAAGTTTGTTGTGATGCCAGTGGTACAACCATTGGAGTCATACTCAGCCAGGAATACAAACTAGTAGCTTACTTTAGTGAAAAATTAAATGAAAGTAGGCAAAAATACATGTCTTAAGACAAGGATTTTTATGCCATCGTCCAAGCATTGAAGAATTGGAGACATTATTTGTTGGGTAATGAGTTTGTCTTGTTTTCTGATAATTCTGCATTACTGTATGTTATGCAGCAGCATAAGCTGAATCATAAACACACAAAATGGGTTGAGTAATTGTAGAGTTTTACATTAGTATTGAAGCATATCAGTGGTTAAGCCAACAAGGTAGCAGATGCACTAAGCAGAAGAGTTTTACTCTTATAGTAGAGCACAATACAAGTGTTGGGTTTTGAACACCTGAAGGACTTGTATCAGACTGATGCAGATTTCAAGGAGGCTTATGAAGCCTGCCAAAATCCCTTCTTGACGAATAATAGTCCATGGCTAGACTATAACTTATAGGAGGAGCTGCTATTTAAGGGAGGACAACTGTGTATTCTAGAATGTTCGATGAGAGAGAACATCATCTGAGAAAAACATAGTGGATGTCTAGCTAGACATTTCAGCATTGATAAGACCTTGGATCAGCTCAGTCATTTTTACTATTGGCTGAAGATGCAAAAAGAAGATGTGCATAATATATATATATATATATATATATATATATATATATATATATATATATATTATATATATATATATATATTATGCACATGGTATTGAAATCATATTATTGATGATTCATATTTGCACATCCAAAATGTTAATACATATCTAATCAATATTTGGAAGTAGAAAACATATATCCACAAGACTCTCTCTCTCTCCCAATATATATATAGAGATCCATGTCAACTCCATATTAAAAAACATGTGAATTACAAATCCCCTAAACAAATTTGTTAATGTAATAATAATTCCGTTCTTTATATTTAAAAAAAAATTATAGTAAACTTTTTAACAAATGAAATGTTATATATATAGTTGACATTGAAATATTTTATTTATCATTCACATTCTACATATTAAAATGCTAATACATGCTCCAATTAAATTGGGAAGAAGAAAACATATATCCTTAGGATTGTCACTATATAATTATTTTTCTTATAAATATTTTTAAAGATATATATATATAAAATAGGCCCACGTCCAAATCCATCTTAAAATTAATATATATATATATATATAATAATATATATATATATATATATTATATAATATAATATATATATATTAATTATTAACTTGAAGTTTATAATTCATATTTTCCACATTAAAATATTAATACATACCCCATTGATATTTGGAAGTAGAAAATATTTATGTATAATTATCTATGAACACAGACATATACATACATATGTCAGCTTCAGATTTAGAAATTAATGAATTACAAATTTGTCAACTTTAGATTTAAAAATTAATGAATTACAAATTTTCTTAAGAAACCCATCAATGGAATAAAAATCCTTC
>APFE030410642.1:3787-21986 GCA_000404065.3 Pinus taeda | reverse complement strand
TTATTAATTAAAAAGTAATTTATTAATTTATTATTTAATAATCAAAAACATATATAAGTATGTTAAAAAGTTAGGATCAAAATAAATACTATAATTATAATGGTTCAATCAAAAGGCAATTCATTTATTTAATTAAATATTTAATGTAAAATGGGAGTTAAATTAAGTTAGAAAGTACTAATAATACTAATAATAATAGCGATAATAATACTAGTACAAATACGAGGCGGGAGAAAATAAAAATTAGAATAGAGAAAAAATGACCGAATAATAATAATACTACAAGTACTACAAAACATAGATAGATAAAGAAAGCACAACACCAAGATACAATTTATTATATATAATAGTTGACATTGAAATTATTTTATCATCATTCACATTTCTACATATTAAAAAATGCTAATATATGCTCCAATAGATTGGAAGAAGAAAACATATATGGTAGGATTGTCACTATTATAATTATTTAATATATATATATATATATATATATATATAATAATATATATATATATATATATATATTTATATATATTTTTTTTTTATATAGTTAATACATAATTAAAATTTAAATACTTGATTTATATTCATATTTTACACATTATAATATTAATGCATTACCTCATTGATATTTTGAAGTACCAAAATATATATCGATAGGACATTCTTTCTATGTATATTATTCTATAACACATACATATACATATGTTTGTTAATTTCCTATTAAAAAATTAATGAATTACAAATTCTCTTAAGAAACACATTAATGAAATAATTCGTCTGTATATTAAATTTTTTTAACTAATAAATTATTATATATAGAGAGAGAGATAGAGAGAGAGAGAGAGAAATGACACCTAATACATAAGAGTTGGTCTGGAGGAATTCCATCTATCCAAAGCCCATGTGACCACTTTAAATATGAAACCATGGGTCAAGACAATGTATTTATATGTGCATTCCTTATGAATAATAAGAATTATATGTTATCAAATTATGTATATTAACTTGTGTGTGGTTTTAACTTGTTATAAAGGAGGCATATTACTTATCTGTCTAATTATTTTTGAACTCTAGTTTTTTTGCCTTTAAGTAAATTTTGAGTGTTTTATCCACTACAACTTCTTTTAGTTTGAAAATTGTTACATTGTTGCATCTCTCTCTCTCTCTCTCTCTCTCTCTCTCTCTCTTCTCTATATATATTATATATATTATTATATATAATAGTATATAATTCATTTATGATCCATATCTTACATATTAAAATATTAATACATACTATTATATATTTGAAGTAGACCAACCTAGATCAATCTTAACTCAAGATCTATCAAGCGCTGAGAGGGATCAAATCTATGGGGGTGAACACCTCTTTTTTGAGTGCAAAACTTGAGGAAATTCTTGCACCTTGAGAGAATTTATCACTCTCGGTGGTTGATAGATCTAGAGTTAAGATGGATCTAGGCTGGTTTTAGTCATGTGTGGCAAAAGAAAATCTAACGAGCATATTAGTGTTGAATGACAGAAAATGTGAATAATAAGAATATAGCCAATTACAAATAGGCTTCATTGTGATTATTCTCAAACTATTTTCTTCTACTATTCTTATGGTCGCCCTTATTACTTTTGTCATCTTTTCATATTGATTATATGAAAAGGACAAGTTAAAACGTAAACCATTTCAATCTTTAGCTCAAGAAATCAACATCTTCATTGAAATCAATGCATTGAATGCAAGAAATCAAATGAAATTAAAAACGACATTTACATTAAAATCGATGCATCTAATGAAAGCAATCAAATACAATTAGAAATCAAGATTTACACTCAAATCAATGCATCTAGTGCAAGCAAGAAAATAAGATTATAAGCCAACATCTATAGTGAAATCAATGCATCTAGTGCAGGTCAGAAAATTGGATTATAAACCAACATCTACAATAAAATCAATGCATCTAATGCAAACATTCAAATATGATTAGAAATCACCATCTACACTAAAATCAATGCATTTAGTGCAAGCAATAAAATAGGATTAGAAATCATCTACATTGAAATCAATGCATCTAGTGCAAGAAATCAAACATTATTAGAAATCAACATCAACATTTAAATCAATGCATCTAGTGCAAGTAATCATATAGGATTACAAATCACCATCTACACTGAAATTAATGCATTTAGTGAAAGTAATCATATAAGATTAGAAATCGCCTGCATTTAAATCAATGAATCTAGTGCAAGCAATCAAATATCACTAGAAATCAACATCTACACTAAAATCAATGCATTTAGTGTAATAAGTCAAATAGGATTAGAAATCACCATCTACACTAAATCAATGCATCTAGTGCAAAAAATCTTCTTCCCTCTCTCCCCCCTTCACATATATCTATAGCTCCCTACATCTCTCCTTCTTTGTCTCTCTATATCAACCCCCAAAGCACATGCTCTCTCACTCCATATCTATCAATCTCTGTGTCCATCCATCCATTTTTCCATCTCTCTCTTCTTCCCTCTCTTCAATTTCCATATATATCTCTGTCCCACTTTGTTTCTCTATATCACCCCCAAAACATACACTATCTTTCTCCAATATATCTATCTATCCCTCCCACCTCCTCTCCCTGTCTCTCTCTCTCTCTTTCCCTTCTATCCCTCTCCCCCACTTCTATCTCTCTTCCCTCTTTATTTCCTCCCTACATCTCTATCTATCTTCCTTATCACTCCCTCTCTCTCTATCCATATTTCTCTCTCTATTTCTTTCTGCTTACCTCCCTCTCTCTTCCCCTCCAACTCCATCTCTCTTTCCATCCCTCTCTCCATTCTCTCACATCCTCTATCTCCCCCTCCCTCTCTCCACTCTCTCATATCCTCTATCTCCCTTTCTCTCCCACCTTTGTTTCTCTCTCTCTCTTCACCATCCTACTCAATTACTATATCCCTCCCTCTCTCCTCTCTTATTCTCTACCCTATTCTCTCTATCTCTCCTTCTTTTTCTCTTTATCTCACCCTAAAAGATACATATTCTCTCTTCATATCTCCCTTGTCACTTCCTCTCTCTCTCTCCACTTCTCACTCTTTATTTATTTCTTCTTCTCTCCCTCTCTCCTCCTCTAACTCCATCTCCCTATCCCTCCCTCTCTCTTCCTCTCTCTCAAGTCTATTGTCTTGTACTTCCTCTCTCTCCCTTTCTCTCCTACCCACTTATCTTGTCCCCCATCTCTCTCTCTCTCTCTCTCTCTCTCTCTCTTCCTTCAATACTCTCTCTTCCCCCATCACTCTCCTCCTCTCTCTCAAGTCTTTGTCTCTCGTTCTTCCTCTCTCTCCCTTTCTCTCCTACCTCACTCTCTCTTCCCCCATCTCTCTCTCTCTCTCTCTCTCTCTCTCTCTCTCTCTCTCTCTCGCTTCCCTCCAATCCTCTATCTCCCCCCATCACTCTCTCGTTATCTCTCTCCAACTATGTTGCTATATCCCTCCCTCTCTCCTTCTCTCCCACCTTCTCTATATATCTGATTCTTTGTCTCTTTATCTCACCCATAAATATACACACACTCTCTCCATCTCGCCCTTTTCACTCCCTGTCTCTCTCTCTCCATTTCTCACTCTCTATGTATTTCTTCTTCTCTCCCTCTCTCCACTACTCGCTCTCTATGTATTTCTTCTTCCCTCCCTCTCCCCTCCTCTCTTGCAATTCCTCTCTCTCATCCTTTCTCTCTCTCCCTTTCTCTCATACCTTCCTCTCTCTTCCCCATCTCTCTCTCTCTCTCTCTCTCTCTCTCTCTCTCTCTCTCTGAGATCTTGTAACACCCCTAATTACCTTAGTTTTATTTCTTTCTTTTACAAACATATTTAATTGTTAAGCAATTACCTCTTATGGAGGTTGAGAGTTTTTTTTTGTTATTTAAGAACCTAATTGAGTTAGGAATTAATTTTAATTATTATATAAAAGAAATTATTAGGATCTAATAGAATATATGTTATCTAAGTAAAAGAAAGTTGATGGAGGACCACAAGAGTTCCTAACTCCCAAAACAGTTGGATGAAACAATTACTCCTTACTCCAAGGGATTTTCTTTGAAGAAAGGAATCCAAGGAAAAGGACGGAGTTGGTGTTTTTGTAGGAAAGAAAGAATGGAGAAGTGGGTTGAGGTTGTTTGTTTCCCAAGAGCTCAGTTCCTAATCTTGTAAGGACTAGTGGAAGGCTCGAACTCTATGAATAATAATCAGATTGGATCAAGGAAGACTCTTACTACCTAGAATAAGCTTTAAAGAAAGCTCGTAACTGTAACCACTGTTTGGCAGTTAGGAGAGCTCTAGGGGAGAATGGGGATGAAACCATTCTCATTCCCAGGGAGGTGTGGTTGTAACCCAAGAGTTTTCCTCGTTAAAATGCAGATAAGTATTTTAAGCATATATTTATAATTTTGTTGGATGATAATTTTAGAATAATAAATAAAGAGAGGAGGAAAAAGCATTTACGTAGAATGCATTGAAATAGATTTCTGAAGAGTTAAGAGGTAAATTAGTTCTAGATTTATCAGTTTATGGTGATAGAGATAATTGACTAAGAACAGAGTGTGAGGGGGTTTCTTTACAAACATTATAGAACCTTTCTTCCTACTACTCATACATTATTGATATTCTTGTATGTAAACAAATGAATATGTAATGTTATTTCTCTGTTGTAATGATAATGCGAAGGAAATTGAATTTGTCTCCTTAAAATCGTGACCAGTAATATAGATAAGTAAACTAAACTTCTGGCAGTGATTTCTAGTAAGCATTAGAGTTATGAAATTATTTGGACAAGACTAATGAATTTTGGAAAGAGAATTTTACATACATTGGTTCCAAAATAGATTTTATATAAGCAGTATAGTACGAGTAAAAAAGTGATTTTATTCCAAGGAAAATGTAACAGAATTATTAGATTAACTGTAGTATTCCAAGAAAAAGCAATTCACAGTACTTATTGTCTACAATAGGGTAGTGTTATACATAGCAAACCTTAAGAAAATATGTAGAGAGAAACCCCGCTAACAATACTGATATTCATTAAAATGAAAAGCCTATAAATTAGGAATGTGACAGCCTAGTGAGCCAGTTCGGTGGATATGGGTGCGCCCGCTTAACTAGCAGTGAATACGAAAAACAAGGAAGTATTCAAACTAAAACATAACAAACCTTAAGAAAATATGTAGAGAGAAACCCCACTAACAATACTGATATACATTAAAATGAAAAGCTTATAAATTAGGAACGTGCAAGCCTAGTGAGCCAGTTTGGTAGATACGGGTGTGCCCGCTTAACTAGCAGTGAATGCGAAAAACAAGGAAGTTGTATCAAGATAAATTGTTCCAAATCACATATGAAAGAGTAAAAAGAATCCCCATGATTTTAAATGAGAACCGTCGATAGAACATAAATCTGTAATTGACAAAGAGCCATAGCATAGAGCAACATCTTAAAATAATTCTCAATTTGGAGAAACTGTAAAATCTAAGAGAAAGACAATTAAATCCTCCTTCAACAAGCCATCAAGGACCGATATATCATATTCATAGTAATTGGAAAATAGGACAAACTCTATCAATTGCTTGATTATAATTATCCGCTATCAGGGTTAATGTTAATTAAAATAACAACTGTCAATCAAGAACCATAAGCAACAGGCACTCAAGAAAAACAATTCAGCGTCAAGATACATCGCATTAAACCCTGAGGGTTCACCAAATAATAAATTAAGTGAAATATCAACAATTTATACAAACATCTCTGTGTAGAGGGAAGTATCTAAATGGATTGGAGTAAACCCCCTTTATGGTTTTTAAGAAAACAAAATTTATCAAGCCTTCCCAGCAGTTAAAGGAGCTTAGCCAACCTGTATAGTGGGGTACGAATGCTGGTGGTATCCTGAAAGTTTTTTTTCGGAGAGCCACATGGGAACCCTACTCTTCCCCTACTTAAGAACCATAGACTAAGTTAGATATGTGAGAAAACAAAGTAAATAACAACCAGATCTATGAGTGCAACATAATCACTTATACCTAGGCTAGATACCTTTGAAGGAGGGTTCTCTTGCTGGGTTGAATCACTCCAAGAGAAGAACTTGCAACTGGAGCGATGACCACACCCTGTGAACCACTCAAATGGTGAAAGAGGAGACTAGGTATTGATGCAACTTGCCTCTGAGAAAAAGGAATAGAAGAGGTGGTGTCCATCACAGTCTGCAGTAGTAAGACTAGAATATCAAGGAGAAATGAATCCACACAACAAACAAAACACCTTTCACTCACAAACTCGTCTAATCTGCGATAACATTAGTAACCCATTTTACCTGAAAGTGGCCTTGGCAATGGCCTGGTAAGAGCTAGAATTGAGGGATGGGCAGAGATAGCCTCTCCATAGAGGCGTTGAATCAAGTGATTGCAAAACCCGACTACCCAATGGGTAGATACCCTTATCTAATGCAAACCAATCTGAACAGTTGAAAACTTATTCCTTAGATGGAAGATAGAATAATAGCATGTGGAGTGCTGAGATCATGTATATTTGGAGGGCAGTAGTCTATAACGCGACTTTTTGAAAGCCTTTCCGGCGAATTTTTCCGGTCAAAATCCGGCAGCAATTCATTGGAATCCCAAGTTTGATAGCTAGTTTCTGCACAATCAATGGCTCCTAGGGGTTTTCCAAGGCGCTGAATCCAAATATGCAGTTAAAAAACCATTTTAACTGCTAAAAATCAAGATTTAACCTCATCTCTTCCGCCGGATTCCGTCACCTGAATCTCCAAAAAGTCGCATTATAGACAACTCCTATTTGGAGGTTGCTACCTCGGTATTTGGCCCATAGGCTTCACCTAAATAAAACTTTTTTTTAGTGGTTGTAAGTATAAGGAAGTTTATGGATAAATATAAAAAGAGGTTTTATTTAATTACCATACCTCTAGTTCATTTATATTTTTATTTATTTATCCTATCTCTTTTATTTACCATGGTATTTGGCCCCTATACTTTGTTTATAATTAGATGTTGATTTCTAATCATATTTGATATATTTTTATTTATTTACCGTACTTATTTATACCTCTTATAAATATGGTATTTGGCACATGGTATTAATAATTATTTGTTCCATGGTATTTTGCCCATAGGATTCACCTAAATCAAACCTCTTTTTTGAGTTGGTTTATGGAGTAAATATAAAAAGAGGTTTATTTATTTACCATACCTCTAGTTTATTTATATTTTTATTTATTTACCACACCTCTAGTTTATTTATATTTTTATTTATTTACCATACTTCTTTTTTGAAAGTTAGTAAATCTCTTTATATTTTAAATTTATATTGTGTTTATACATAATAATAATTAGATTGATTTTTAAATAGAGCCCACATTAAATTAAAAGTGTTAAAAAGTTAAACGTTAAACTTACGTTTACATTTACATGTTTAAGTTTTTATATGAGATCTACCCACTATAGAGCATTCTTGGCCCAAAACATATATTCATAGACATTCGCCCTATATATAACTTTTTTTTGTTATAATTATTTAAATATCATATATATATAATATATATATAATATATATATATATATATATATAGATTCAAAATGATACATGCCAACTCCATATTAAAAATTAATGAATTACAAATCTCTTTAAGAAACATATTAATCGAATAAGAATTCTTGCTTTGCATATTAAATCTATATTTATCTTTTTTATCTAATAAATTGTTATATATATATATTATATATAGACACCTAATCATAGGGATTGAGTGAACAATTGTAACTAGTGTAAATAAATAATAGAGAAAATGAAGAGCCGTGGGAGATGAACTGAACGGTCACTCCCTGTTGTATATAATAATGAACAACCTTAATGAATAATATGATTATATTTGAGGAGTTACCTCCTATTATGACATGGTATCAGAGCCAACGCCATTTTTGGCTTCCCTCTCTGCTTTGTAACTCCTCTCTCATCATTGTTGCCCCTCTCTAGCAACTACTACAGACGTTCGGCTGGTTATGTGAGGAAACTGCTCCACAACCACAGTTGAGGTATCATTCTCTTGGTTTCATAATGTTAAACACAGGTGCGATGAATGAAATTCTCTTATGACTGTGTATCGACATTCTATCGGGTATTTTTCTCTGTTCATACATTTTATTTATGAATCACAGTCAATTTGTGTTAAGCGTTAATATTGAGTTTAAGCGCTAAACCTTCTCTTAAGAATCATTATTAAAATATGAATTAAGCATGTGGGTAGTATTCGGCAAGTGGTGAGCGGTATCTCGCGCGCCCTAAAGGCTGGAAATGGTATTCCTAAATTTCACGCAATTAACCTTAGCGAGCGACACGTAGCATGAGAAAACCAATTTTCTCGCGCGCTCTCAACTTGTTATGCATCGTGCAAGATTTCACGTGAGATTACGCGATGGCCGTTGGATCAAGCAGGATTGATCAACGGTGGAGATTGGCCAAGCTAGCTGGCGAGCAGGTGACGCGATAGCCATTCGCTTAAATGGGTCAGATCTGACGGAGATTGCATCAGAAGATTCATGTGAGTTAATTTAAATTTCGGACGCGACGTGGTTATTAAAAGGAGTTTAAGGTTTAGAGTGATCGAACTGTCCATTTAATGGGTGATCAAACACATATCACTTCTGAAAGTGTGTGCAGATTAATGTTAGAAATGGACACGATAAGGTTATGAACTGGGGTTTTTATTCCTTTTGGTTTCGTTATGAGATTGCGCGACAGTCGTTCGATTGCACGGGTCACATCGACGGTGGAGATCGTCTGGGTTAGTTGGTGAGCAGACAACATGATATCCGTTGGATCTGGAGAAGTGAGATCAACAGCGCGGATTGAAGTGCTTAATAAAAGGGGAAGTCAACGAGGGACCGACAGTGATTGGTCAGATAAGTGAGACCCTCAAGGGGAAAATCCACGTACAGAACTAGATTTAAGCTTAGCTGATTGGTTACAAAGTTAACTAGTAGTCGAATTACAGAATACCGCCTCATTTTCGTCAATCTCCTCTATCATTTCTAAAATGCACTCATTCATATCTATTGTGGGAGTGGTTCTCATCGGGAAGGAGAACTATCCTAAATGGTCATGGAAAATCAAACACACTCTCATTTATAATGAGATGTGGAAAGGAGTGTGTGTTGGAGGCAGAGACAAAGAGTCAGAATAACCTACCTCAGACAAGGAATTTTCCATTTGGGAAAATAAGAACAACAAGGTGTTGACAAGGTGAATGTTCGTTATACCAACAAGGGGAACTAACCTGATCACAGGCCCCAATTAGGTTTGCTTTCGTTTGGAATGGCTAGTTCCAATGAGTTTTAAGGGACCCCGTAAATTTTTAAATGAGTTGAAAGATGGCTTCTGAGAAGAAGGCTTCAATTAAATCAACAAAATTAAAATAGTTAACTACTATGTATTAAATCATATCTACACTACTTCTACTTTCCTATGCTAAACTTAACTATTCTAATCTATCCTGTAGGGGCATAATAAAAGAGATTAAACACCATAAATAAATTCCAAGTCCGAAGAATCAATTACTGAGTTCATAGACAAAAAAGGTTGTGTTAGATTTGATTGCAATCAGATTACTCATACAGGAACACACATTCCTTTCCGTATAAACAAACTAGCAACTGGTGTTTAATACGGTTTTGAATCAAAGATCGCTCATGAGTTAACCATGTAATTAAATCATATTCAAATAAACAAGACTAAAGTGAAAACCTCCATGAGGCGCTTGAGTCCCATCATTGGGCTGAAAATCTCTTCTGAGGTGGCTTAGTGATGTCAAAAAAAAAAGGGAAAAGAATAAGATCCCTGGGTGAAAACCTCCCTTGGAGGCGCCTAGGGCAGGAAATTAAGGTGAAAACCTCTCTGAGGTGCCCTAGTTGTTTTCAAAAAAAAAAAAAAGAGAAAGAAAAAATGAATTTTTATTGCATTGCAGGTTTGCAGGAGGACTATAGGGAGCAGAAGAAGGTGCCAAGGGGACCCTGACATTCATACCAACATCCATCTCATCTTCTCCACACCTTCCTCCATCATTTTTGGCATCTCTTTCACCCCACTGTACCTCTTCTTCCAAAACTATGTTTTCTACAAGAGGCTCTGTTTTTTCCACAGGAGGCTCCTGTAGGAATTACAGAGAGCCAAAAGTGTCTACAGGAGGCAATTTGAGGGACAAGAAAAGCTTCATGAGGAACCTCTAATCCCTCTTACCATCTTCAAACCTCCTTTCCATCATTTCCAATCCTGCATCACACTCCAAGCATCATTATTATTTTTATTTTTTTCCTTTCCAAGAAAAAACACAGAAAAACAGTTTTTTAGTTTTGAAAAAAAAAAAGGGAGGAAAAGGCACCATTAACTTTACTTGGAGCTTACCTACTACCCCTCCATTATTCATCTCCACCTCTAGCATCATTCTTGAGCTCCAAGCACAGGGAAATAGCTGAATTTTTAAGGGGAGAAGCAGCTACAGGAGCTCCTGTAGGAATTCCTGTACTAGCTGATCTCATAGAAGTCCAGCACCAATAGCAAGGGACAACACATCTAAAGGTTGAAAAGGCACATGCAGCTCAGCTCCAGCAAAAGAAGAACCTGCAAAAACACACAACAACACATCAGCAAGCAGAGACAAGATGCATGAAGGAAAATGAAGGCATGCAGCAGAGAAAGCCACAACACCTCACAGTCGATGGAAACAAATACACTTGGATTACAGGTAAGTAGCTAAGTCACTCCTCTATCTGCATTTATGTAATTAGGAATCATATGAAGGAAATGAGATGGTTGAAATCGAAAGAGGGAAAGGTGGCTAGTTAAATTGGCCACTTTCTTTTAGTTGACTCCACTTAACCGAGATATCACCCACATGTGCGCACAGTCAACTCAAGCAAAAGATGCGAAGGACAGGTAGTGGGAGGAAGAGTTAACTCCAATGTAGTAATGAGGGGATGATTATGAGGGGGGTCATGATGACCAAGCAGGTGGGGACCAACGGTCCTAATCTGGGTAACGTACACCTTTCCAGCTCAGCACTCATAACCAAAAATAGCCATAAAGGTAATGAGCACTCCTCCCCGCGCATTCTCACCACCTTTTCTTCAGTTTCTCCTCGTAACTCAGCCACACAGCAGTCGTTTTATGCCCCCACAACCTCATATCCACCATCCTCCATCGGTTTCTTCCATATTTTTGTTCTCGGCATCTTCTACAGGAGCCCTACAGGTTTTCTATAGGAGCACCTACAAGAAATCTATAGGAGGGACAGCGGGCTTCTACAGGAGGGGCAATGAGTCATTTTGAAGGGAGGAAACGTGATTTTTGGAACAAATTTCAGTCTAAAGAGGTAGGGTTCATGAATGCCCTTTGTTGAATATCAAAATTTGAAAGAGTTGGTCTCAAATTGAAGATAAAATGAGTCTTTAAGAGGGTAGAAATACATAAAAAAAAAAAAAGTCTTTTTTTTTTAAAACATAGTCCCCTCTGTTTTTCTATTTCACTCAGAATTCTTTGTCTCCACCTCCATATCTGGTATTTCAAAATAAGTACAGATAGTATGATAGGGGGGTTTATGACAAAAGAGCCCACTAACTCCACTAGACTCCATGCACATCCTCAAGTGGTGGAAATATTTACAAGGGCAAACTGGATGAGTTTCTTTGAGAAGTTTAGAGGGTTTGATGATGAAATTACCCATGAATTTGGTCTCTCTCTGGTCCCTCACAGAAGAACTCGTGCTATTGTAACCATTAGAGGCCTCTCCATTGAAATAACCCCTGAATTCATCAATAGGGTCACTACCCTTCCTCTTGGGCTTCCTTGGAGTAAAGATGAGAAAATAATTGGCCAGGATGCCAAGAGGAAATTTTTCCAAGATAATGAAACCCCTGTTGAAAACAAAAGTTGAATTAGGAGGGCTAGTGTACCATATCCGTAGGATGAGGTTAGCTACCAAGTGATGAAATACATTTCTTGTGAGGGAAGGCACAACATTGTTTATGGATATCATTTCAAAATCCTCTAAGAATTGAGATATGGCATGGATATCCCAGCACATCAAAAGCTCAGTATCCCTTACTTTCTCCTTCAGTCCCTCATTGACTCTAGCACGAAGGTACAAGAAGGAAATTCACAACAGCTAGCTCACCATGGCCTAATCAAGATCCTAGTAGAAGAAGCCCTCCATACCCTTACAATCCCATTAGCATGGGAAGCTTTCAGAAATATGACAGTTGAGGATGACATCAAAGCATTAACCTATGATGTCAGTCTTGCTATCAGTGAGGAGGGAGAACAACAAGGAGGAGAAGATGAAGCTAGTGGTGACATAGCAGAGCAAGAGAGGAAGGAGGAAAGAAAAGAAATAGAGGATGGGATAGAAAAAGAGATAGAGTAGGAGGAGGAAAAAGAGATAGAAGAGGGAGAAAAGGAGGCAAAGAGAGTAGTGCAAAGAGAAGAGTCCCCTGAAACTTTGGAAAGAGAAGCAGCAGATGCCCTCACTGCCCTCGGTACACTAGTCAAGCAGAAGAAGAAGAGGAAAAGAAAAACCTTCATGTATTTTAGGGCAAGGAAGACTACTAGAATTAAAACAGGGAAACCTCAGCCCTCATCAAAGACTCCCATTAACATTGAAGATTCACCGTCTTCCAAGGTGAAAGAATCTCCTTCCAAGACACCCATAACCTATGAACGGAGGACTATAAGATCTTCTACATGGAAGGGAAAGGCAATTCTACAAGACCCCAAACCAGAGCTACAGGAGGCTAAAACAGTCCTACAGGAGACATTTTCCAAACTATAGGAGACACAAAAACTTGAGGAAAAGATAGGAGGATAGCAAGAGGTGAAATAGGAAGCATAAGAGCTATAAGAACCTGACCCCCAGCCTAATATTGACTCCTATTACAGACTACTTGAGGGTGGCAAGATAATCCCACAGAAATTTGCAATTCCACTGATTTTTGAATTGGAAAGAGAGTGAGAATGCATAGGTGGATGCAGATAGCCAAGTCCAAAGGAGTTGAGGATATTGGCCACATGGAAGACAAAATTAGGGAAATGGGCAGGGAATTGAGTGCTCTCAGAGACAGATAAGCCATGACAAGAAGCCACCTTGAGAATGAGAATGAATTACTAAGGAGGTAGTTGCATGAGAAAGAGACTCGTTTGGCATACATGGCTAGCTTATCCATAGAAGCATTACAATGCAGAACACCAGCCAAATCTTATGGCCTCTATCTGAAGGATCAATGGCTTCAATTCCAAATAAAAATTTTGGCACAAAGAGGCATAATGCCTTTCTAAGACTACAGGCAGTTTATGGATTTGTCCGATCAAAGCACCTTCAAGGACAAAAAAAAGATGGCAGAGTTCTATCTATACAACATGGCCCTCACAGATCTAAATGTGTGGGACCCCAATGCCAATCTAAGGGATCTGCAATTAATGGCCGTGGAGTCATGGATGAACCATGAAGAAATGAAAATATTGTTAATAAAAGAGCATAATGAACCATTGATGATAAGAGTTGAGCCATCAGATCCTATGGCACTCATCATCACACACAACCTGCTTGCCAATGACCCTCAGATTGCCCCTAAACATCTAGCCAGTCAGGAACAAGCCATTGCACACTTTGAAGATATGCTTAGGCTACTTGGGGATGATTTTGTGCATGCATGCATGAGAAGATGGAACACCCTACCCCACAGCTTGCAGATCAAAGAATACCATTCCCCCATGAGGCTAAAGGAGGCATTGAAAAGAGTGCCAATGCACAAGCACTCCATGCAAATGCTGAAGGTCAACTAGATTGGCCTCAAACTGAGTCCTCCACTCATATAGGCATGCTGGAAGGCAGAAGAGAAGAAGAAGAGAAGGAGCAGTGGAAGGACATAGACAGAAAGGCAGGATTTTATGGAGAACATGAGCAGACCACATCAGAAGCATGGAATTCTATGGAGGCCACCAAGGCCATGAAAGACCAAGAGATTGACTAGGTTGCTCAGAGAATGAGAAACACCTTCAGTAGTGGGGTGATGATGAGCCTCATAAATGGGTAATTATATGGGCTCAATTTACCTCCTAACCTAGTCAAATTAAACATTCTCTTAGCTTATTGTATGATTTTCTAATTATATTTATGCTTATAGGGTGAGTTGAGTTAGTTATTATGCCATGTGGTCTAACATGTATTTAATGCAGATTATTGATGGATTTTGAGGTCAAAATCAAGGATCTAGTGGTCAAACGGCAACAATAACTCGAAGTAGACAAGGGATAGGACTTATAGGAGGGAATCCCCCTCATTTATTGCTCCTCACTTTGAATTCCCCTTCATTCAGCTCGGAGTACAAGCAGTCGAATCATGCACTAGAAGGCAACCAAGCAAGTGGAAGATGATTAACAGTTATCTCAAGTTTTGGGAGCCAAGCCTCCCTGATTTTAAGGAAGTTGTTGGTAGCTTCAGATGTATAAGTAGAGAGGCCTAGGGCCTCACTAGGGTCGACTTTTTTTCTTGTGTAAACTCTACTCAAATTTCGAGCTTACTATTTTATGATAGTTTTATGTAATCTTACTATTTTTTTATAATGAAGATGGAATCCTTTTTGAGCTAGCACTGACTTACCTCAAAGGTTTTAAGCTCTTGGGTTAGGGCCCAATCCAAGTAGTCAAGCTTCTCTTTACTTTTATTTGTATGCTTTACTTTAGTTTTTAGATTAGTTTGCTATTAGACGTTTTTCTCTTATGGTTAGGAATATGTTGCTTTTGATGATTTAGTAGCTTACTTCCATTTGTGCTTTCTGTAGTAGGTTAAGAAGTGATCAGAGAAGATTCAAAAGGCTAGAAATAGTGCCTTGGCCTCTCTTCCTCCCTCTGGGACCATGATTTGAGACAAAGACTCTCTTGCTGCCCCAAAAACACATATTTTCCTCATTCCTAAGACTTCTAGTGTTTGCAGCTCTCTAGTAGGTTGATAGTCCAGTTTTCCTCTACTTTAGATCTTCTTTATCATGTTCACTTCCTAATTTGCAATAGTCCTTTTGCATGCTTTCCTTTCTTATAGCATTTCCCAGCACTTCCTTCTATACATCATAGTTTAGGCCATTTTAATGCAAAACTCTGTTTTTCCTAATATGCACTCATTTCATTGGTTGCTTGATTTTCTTGGTTGATTGTTAGTTTCTATGTAGCAGATCTCTTCCAGCAGTAGGCTATCTTACCAGCAATCACACCCTCCATATGATCCATGCCCTATAGGTATCCCAAACCTCACCTCAATTCTGCCCTAGTTTCCTTCATTTTTCATAGAACTTCTTCCTCTCTCCTTGAGCAAACCCAATAATCTTTCTCTCTCCTGGTGATTCATGGTAGACCTTAGGTGCTCTAACACCTCATTCCAACCTTCATCCACCTTTTCCACCCACTCTCACAACCTCAAAATAGCGAAAATTTCTCTCGGCCTCCTCCTGTAGGCCTCCTGTAGTTTCCCTTTTTTCCTGTTATAGTTTTCCTGTGTCCTCCTATAGTTTTTCCTGTAGGCTTTCTTTTGAAGGCCGAGTGTGGAAAAAGCCTCCAGAAGGCCACCTAAGACATCCTAGGACCCATCCACACCATCCTACATCCTCCCAAGCTCCAAAACCACCCTTTAATGCCACCTGTTTGCTGCCACACTCACACACAATAAATTAGATGCATGTTAAATTCACATAAAAACACATGAAAATCCAAAAATATGTTTTTTGCTTATTTACTTCTAGAAATAGCATGCTTAGATGTTTTTTACTTCCCTGAGTAGGTAATGGCATTTCTTTCATGGTTTTCATAGTGTTTTTGGCAAAAGTAGAATTAGCTTCTTAATTAGGGTTTACTAGGTTTTGCTTTACATTCCAGTTTTTCTCCTTTTTGCAATTAGAATAGCATATGTAGAGTAATCTTTCATTCCTTTCATTACACATAGAGCTTCTTCTGAAATCTATAGAAGTTGGCTTGAGCTCCTAGTGATCTCGTGCTAGCTAACCAAGTGACAACCTGCAGTGAGAACTAGTACTTGTGCATATAGCATCGACGCTTCAAAGTTTATTACGAACTATCGGGTTGATAAAAGTAAATTTGGTAGCCCAAGACTTGCAGCATTCTTGTTGCAATACTAGCTCTCACCACAGAACACAAAACAATGAGAAATAACAACATGTATTTTATTATTCAGAAAGGAAGACAATGTTCACTTGCCTCTTCGAGGGGGCAACCTCCAATAGAGCAGGGCTCGATTACAAAATAAGACACGATGCTCTTCAATGGGGAGTCTCTATCCTTTATATAGGATTCATACATGCAATACCATGGGTTATTACCATGGTTTATTAATACCATCTATCTAATACCATGGCCCATTTGCAACTAACTGTGGTCCCTTCTTTAAATGTGGATCAACCACTTACGATTATTAATATGGGCTTTATTGACTCTTTAACTAACTATAACTATGACTCGACCCTATTACATAAATAAGCGGGTTAGGGTTGGACCCTAACATCTCACAAGACCTGGATCTACTTCTTGAAAAACAAGGATGAAGTGTTCACCTAGCTCTGTCACTTCAAAGCCATAATCGAAAATCAATCCGAGAAGAAAATCAAGATATTGAGGACTGATAATGGAACTAAGTACAAATCAAATGAGTTCCATGATTATTGTAGAGAAGTTGGCATTAAGAGGGAGACTACAACACCATACACTCCTGAACAGAATGGTGTGGCTAAAAGAAAGAATCATACTATTGTAGAAATTGTTCATGCCATGCTTCATGATCAAGGGATTCTTAAGTTTCTATGAGCTGAAGCTGCAAATATCGTCATGTATGTTCAAAAATGATGCCCTCATTAAGCATTGGAATCCAGGACTCACGAAGAAATGTTCACTAGTAAGAAACCCGATGTCTCTCATTTTCGAATTTTCGGAAGTCTCATATTTTCATGTGTTGAAAGAGAAAAGAAGCAAATTAGGTGCATCAGGGAAGAAATGAATCTTTGTGGGCTATAGTGAAAATTCTACGGGTTATATAATTTATATGGTTGGTCATGTTAGTGTCAGTCTTTCCAGCCTTCCTCCAGTGATCAAATGTGCTCTTACAAAGTGATTTTGAAGTGTCAAGGTCAAATTTTGTCATTTCAAAGAGTTTTCAAGCAAAATTTGGTCACTAGGCATTAGGTCTAGGGTTTGCTTTCACTCCTTCTAAAGTTGTCCAAATGGCGGTCTATGTCATCATTTAGCTGAGTCTATCATCATTCATAGGTTTGTCATTATCATGTCAGTGTCTAATGAGTCATTTTACATCTTGTTCATGCTTCAGTTGTGCCTTGGCAAGTTCATTTCCCTCTCCTAGGGTTTTGAAGCCAATTTCTCTTGGATGGTCAAATCAATGGCAAAACTTGTTTCCTGATGTTCATACACCTTCCCCTATCCTTAAAGTACCATATCATACACTTCCCAACACTCAGATTCCCCAAATTCCTCATTTTTGCACAAACCCTAGTTTCTAGCTACAACCTGGCAATTTTCTAGGTTTGGCCTGTGTGTCGCCCTTTTGGACCCCTTCCCCTCACTCAATCTCTGAGATTCCACTTTCCCCTGCTGCCTAACATCCCTCCCCACTCCCAAAAATTTCCCCAAGAATTTAGAAGCCCCCTATCCCCTTCATTTCGCTTCATTTCGACCAAATTCCTTGTTTCACACATCAGGGCAAGTTTCACTCAAATGATGGTTCAGAGCAGTTAAAGATGAATTTTGGAAACCTGAGAGAGGTTTTTTTCCACCACATGCCAAGGAAGAAAAACCTCCTTCACTTTTTACACAGGTGTCATGGTTTTAGAGAAATGTCAAAACGACCGGCGAGAACGAAGGTGCTCCAAGGACGGTTGGCCAAAACACAAAAAACGAAGGAAAACGCCCAATCCACTCCAAATTTTGGACCAAGCCTCTTTGGCTGAAAATTTTACTTTATTGGGGACTCCCAGCCCAAATTTCAAGAAATTTGGAGAAAATTTTGTCATTTGTGAATTTTTTGTGCCAATTACAGGTTTTTCCCGTGTCATGTCCGCGTCCCGAGCGCGGATATTTTGAAGGACTGCTCGGA
>APFE030410635.1:238067-250167 GCA_000404065.3 Pinus taeda | reverse complement strand
ATTGATTTATATTAACAATAAATATAAATATATATATATATATAGTTGGATATTTTAATAAATAAATAATTTGGTAAACAAATGAGGGAACTTTTTAAACTAACTTTAAAAAAGTATGGTATTCATTTTTATATGATTATTAAAATAATTATATATATTTTTCTATAAATTTATTAATAAATTTAAATTATTGAATTACCTTTAGTAACTAAACATTAAGTTATTTTATGTTTAAATTAGTTCCATAAATAAAATTATATATTTATATATAATTAATTGATAATTTAAATAAATAAATAGATAACTAACCCTTATTTTATTTCACTTTTTACCTAGTTCAACTTTATTCCATAAATAAAATAATAAATATGAGAAATAATAGTAATAGTAAGAATAATAATAATATTAAATTAATAAATGGAAATTTGACTGGTTCCTTGGGTCAGGAAATAACCGTTAGTACTTTTTAGCTGTTGGAGTCTCTGCTCATACTATTTAACATGCTAGACTTGATCTGCCTCTTTAACTTGTCCTGACGATGAACCACACTAGTTGGTTCGAAACGCGTCGACAAAGGTCTTTCATTATGTGATTTACGCCAAAATCCTTCTTATATAACTATGATTGATCACAGAAGCCTCAATTCTACAAAATATTTTAACTACTCGCATTGCTGATGATTCTACAAAGTTGTATAAGTTTAACAACTTTGGGTCATGAACTCTTTCTGCATTATTTGTTGCTCATAATGATGAAGAGAGCAAACTTTGGCATGAGCGATTTGGTCACTTAAACTATCGTTCACTTCAAAATCTCTGTAAAGAAAATATGGTGATAGGTTTTCCTATGGTATCTTGCAGAGATGGTGTTTATTCCAGATCTGTACTCAGAAAACATTATTGGGATAGTTTGAAAAATGTGCCTCTTGGCATGCATCAGCCCCTTTACAACTTGTGCATAGTGATTTATGTGGTCCACTTCCAAATATTTCATTCTCTGGCTACAAGCATTTTTCAACTTCCATTGATGATTTCTCCAAATGCACTTGGGTATACTTCTTAAAAATCAAGAGTGAAGTATTTAACATGTTCTTTGCCTTTAAGGCCTTTGTTGAGAAACAATCTGGACATCAAATTCTTAAGCTAAGACCTGATAATGGCAGAGAATATGTTAACAACAATTTCATCAAATTTCGCATTGAGCATGGAATTCAATTGCAACATAATGTTCCATATACTCCACAAAAAAATGGTGTAGCTGAAAGGAAGAATCACACCTTAAAGGAAATGGCTAATTGTATGCTTCAATCTAAAGGACTTAGTCTTACATTTTGGGTAGAATTAAATCACACTCCTACTAAGGTTTTAAAGGATATCACTTGAGAAGAAGCATGGATCTCAATTAAACCAGATGTAAGTCACTTTCATGTTTTCGAAAGTGAAGGATGGGCCCATATTCTAGATGAGAAACATAAAGCCTTAGAACCTAAGAGTGAAAAATGTATTTTTGTTGGATATTCTAAATATGTCAAAGGATATAGACTTCTTCAACCTAAATACAAAAATGTTATCATTAGAAGAGATGTAAAGTTTGCTAAAAATATATCGGCCTACGAGCCTAGTTCGATGGATGTGCCACCTCTCTCTATCCCTTCTACTTTTGAAAATATTCCTTCTTCAGATGATGACAGTGAGGATGTTAATCCTCCCCCACCTTCTCGGGATCCTTCTTCAACTTCTCAACTTCTAAAATGGGTCCACACTACTCAATATGCAACAAGTGCTCTTGCAAGTGATCCGACAAATCAACATCGTACATGTTCTGAGTTCGATAGAGACTCTTATTTATTGGATCAATCTTCATCGAATTATGATCTGAACACATTTGCAAAAGCTTCAAGCCATCCATATTGGGACACATCTATGAATGAAGAATATTATTCATTATTGGTAAAAGATACATGGGACCTTGTTCCTCTTCCAAAGGGACAAAAACTGTTAAATGCAAATGGGTTTAGAGAACCAAGTTTGGGCCAGATGGAAAATTTGATAAACATAAAGGTTGTCTTGTTGTTAAGGATTTATCAGAAGTTGAAGGCATTGACTATACTAAAACCTTCTCTCCTATTGCCAAAATGAACTCTATCTTCCTTGTTATTTCCCTTGCTTCCTCTTTCAATTGGGAAGTCCATCAGATGATTGTTAAATCCACCTTCTTGCATGGGGACTTGCATGAAGAAATCTATATGGAACAACCTCCCGAATTTATACAAACAAACTCCAACCTTGTATATTAGCTTAATAAACCCCTTTATGGTATCAAGCAATCCCCTCGGGATTGGTATGCCAAAATGGATAACTTTCTTTTAGATATTGGCTTTTTTAGGTGTCATTCTGACAATACCGTCTACACCAAGAAAGTGGGTAAGCCTCATATAAACCATGTGAATTTCAACCTTAAAAAGAAATTTGAAATGAAATACTTAGGACACTTTCATTATTTTCTTAGTCTTCAAGTCTTGCAATCCAAAGAAGGTATTTCCCTTTCCTAGTCCAAGTATGCCTGTAATATTCTACGCCACTTTCACATGGAAGACTGTAAGCCAACCACTTCTCCCTTTCATTTTGGAGATAAACTTTCAGATACTTGTACTTCCCCTGAAGTTGATGCTACCTTATACCATCAGCTTGTTGGAAAACTTTTGTATCTTATTAATACTCTTCCTAACCTTTCCTTTGTTATTTTCCTTGTTGCTCGGTTTATGCAAAACCCACATGAAATTCATTGGAAAGCATATAAAATAATATTTCGTTATGTTCGAGGTATAGTTCAGTTTGGGATTCATTACAGTGTAGAAGCATCTCCTCTATTGGTTGGTTTCACTGATTCTGATTGGGTTGGTGACCCTTATGATCGGAAGTCTACTGCAGGTTATGTCTTCACTCTTGGTTCTAGCCCTACTACATGGGCTTACAAGAAAAAAAGTGGCATTTTTCTTTCACTCTTGGTCCTGGCCCTACTACATGGGCTTACAAGAAAAAAAGTGTCATTTCTCTTTCTTCAGTAGAATTTGAGTATCATGGCATTGTTGAAGCTAGTAAGGAAGCCCTGTGGCTTCATCAAATCCTATCAGAGTTTGGTTTTTAGCAGCATCATTTGACTACACTTTGGTGTGATAATAAAAGTGTCATTGAACTATGAAAAGATCCATTCCAACATTAATGCAGCAAACAAATTGAAATACACACTCACTTCATCAGAAAGCTCATTCATGGCCATGTTCTTGAAGTGCAATATTGTTCAACCGATGATTAGGTTGCAAACATCTTTACAAAGGCTCTCACAGAGGAGAAGTTTACTCAACTTCAATTTATGGTTGGAGTTAAGGAATTTATCACTAAGGGGAGATAGGCTCTAATGACTCCTTCCTTATCCTATTGTGTCATCTTTGTGCATCCTTCATTTCTATCCCAAGTTGTTCTTAAGGGGGGATGTTAGGATATTCCAACACATAGTGTATAGTTAGGTAACATGTGTTTCTTTAGTATGTACTTTTTGTAACTTACAATCCTATGGTCACGATATGTTCTAAACATCAAGTGATATAACGGTTCATTCTCTCCTTAGTATTACTGACACTTAATTCATGTCTTAACACATGTTGGATTGACGGTTCCTAACCCAAGTTCAGAGTTAGTTGCGCTAAACAACAAAACCCTAAACTATTGGCCCTTTCGGCAATAACCCGAGTAGTGCAGGTTGCGGTCTCACACGAAGTAGTATTAGGGTGTGATAGAACCAAGTGTTTGTATCTAGAGTTCAGTGTGATGGGTGTCTATGATTCTAGGGATTGTTCCTGACCTTCGCAAACCCTAACCCTTAAAATGCAGATGATTACAGTAACATGCAGAAATAGAATCTAACCCTTCGCTGGTTGCCTTAAAAATTCATAATATCAAGTAAATGAACAGATCTATTACTTTTTTACATCAATTCAACTTTTCTTCATTGAAATGTAGATAAAAGAGTGAATACACAAAATGTCATAAGTAAATATAAAGGCATTGATACACAATTATGGCTCCAAAAAATTCTTTATTAAATGTATTTCCTTTTGTTGCAGATGCTTCTTCCCTGTGCACACAGCTGTAGGGGCCCGCACACTCAACCTGCGAACTTACCAAGGCCTTCGCACACACAGCAATAGGAGCCTTCCCCTTTTCCTAAGTATAGGAAATAGACTTTCCTGTCTTAGACTACTTTCCCATACAATGATCTTCAATAATTAACTAACTTCCTTGACTCACTATGACTCCTTTATATAGCTTTCTCTTTTACAATACCATTGTTCATGAACCATGGGTAGGTCATAAAACATCATATCTTCTAACAAAATAAGAGACTAAAGCCCCTTTTGAATCCTATGGCCTTCATGCTCTGCTTCCTCAAAATGCAGAGACTTTACAACTATAACAAAATTAGCTACAAACTCTACCCCAGGGGACCCTATCCCAACAAGCCCCCAACACAAATTTGTGACTTGTCCTCAAGTCACTTTGTTGGTGGCGGCTCGATCTTCTTTTGTAGCTCATTGAACTCAATATTTAGCACCTGCAGATATGTTTTTCCTTGCACTGCAACTTAGCTCACTTCCTCGACCAATTTTTCAAAGTGGGGCCTTCAACTGCAAAGCCCATGGTCCTTTGTGTATGTTGTTTCATACCTTTAAGCTTGCTTTGAACATACAAAGTCAAATTACTAGCCTCATCTTCCCACAGCTACGTCCTTGAATATATGATCACTTCCTTGCAACACAACTCATCTTGTCATTCTGAATGAGCTTTCCTACCTGCAATATGGCGAACCTTTGCACTGGTGTTAAGGTTCATGCAGTTGACCTGATCTCATCAAATTCTCTTTGCTTTTCCCTAATGTCTGCTTCGATATTTTGCAGAGTTGGATCCTCCTGCAGTGAGGTGCATAATTCCATGGCATGTTTAAAAAATTCAGTGCAACCCTTGATTGCAACTTGCATGGTGGCCATTTCCTCTTTGATAGCACTCGCGCTGCTCTCGAAATTCTAGAGGAGTAGTGGATTGCAACTTAAGTTGTAACTATGAAATTTGTAGCTGCAACTCAAACATGATTGTGCCAATTTCATCCTTTGATTCTTTAACTGCAAGCCTATGAAATAGTTGCTTCTAGCTGCTAGCTTTGTATTGCTATATCTTCCTTTTCTTTGAGTGCTTACGCCTTTTCGTTAAAAATTTGTTGGTTATTGGTCTTAATCTCACTGATGACCAACTGTTGCAGGTGAGATCACCCTAGGGTCTTGGGTTGAAAACCTCAACAGAGCGGATGGAAAACAACATGAAGAAATGCTCAGGCAGACAACCTAAATTCTTAGTCTACTGATCTATGCAGGAGTGTCCTTACTCGGAGGTCCTATATTTGGGTAGATCCTACAGGGTGAAAACCCTCAACTTCTCTTGATGTCTTTGAAACCTAAAAATTATTAAAATGAAACATATATAACAGTAGAAACATAAAGCATGTTCATGATATTAACTTTAGATCATATAAATGAATGAACAATTATGCATCAATATAAGATTCATAAACGAATTACAATATAAATCAATGTATAAACATGTATAATATCGGGAACTGAAAAACATTTGTTTATTGAAGTAAGCTACAAGTAAGGTGGAGGTATACGACCTAAGTCTTTCTCCGGCTCCAAGCAGAACCATCCTCCGGATCCATCCTTTCTTGGCCTCAATAATCTTCCTCCATCACCAACACAAGGATATCTCAAGAAAGATGAAGGATATCTCCAACAAGGAAAAAAGGGTTTCCTGAAACTTTGGGGAGTGCAAGAGGCACAACGATTTCGTCAAACTCGATCAGGGATAATGTCACTATAGTATCAATATCTCATATCTCCTCCCTTAAGGCCTTCCCATGGAGGTTTATTTATACTTCTCAAAATCAGATTTTCAGTTGGGAAATAGTTGGGCCATGGGCTATAGGAGGTGAGTAATAGGTAAAACTCGAGAAATCGGCCCAAAATTAAGGAAATTTATTTTTTTAAAGTGTTTTAACACATGTACGCGGGTTGGGTATATGTTGACCCGCATGTACATGCTTTTATCACAAGGCAAAGTAGCGTGTAGCAAATAAAACATTGTTTTTTAGATTTTGGACCAAGTTTGGAAGGAACGGTTTCCCTAGGCCATAATCAGAGCATCAGATCGACCAAGAGTGGTAAATGGTGCTATAACACCAACAGTGCACGTTGCTCCTGAATCTGAAGTTTGTTTGACACCCCTTGGTGCATCTCATGCAGAGTTTGAATGAGAAGTGCCATGAGATTCAGGCTCAAGTTCTTCATCTGTAGCAGGTGTACCCTTGCTTCTGTCATGTTGGTGCGTAAAGACCCTTCTGGAAAATGACCAATAGGGATATCTAAGGTCATTTTTGCGTCCAAAACTGACCTGCTCACTTGATTCAGGATCGCTTACTTCTTGCTCACCTATCCCACGCTCGCTTGAAGTAGATTGGTTTAGACCTACAGGGCCTGCTGTACGTTTCCCAACGTCTTCTGGTATTGCTCCTCAAAATAGCCCCATAAGTACATCGTAGTATCATGGACCACATCCTTGATTTTGTCTAAGTCCCCTTCTATGAGGACCAAAGGTGTCACACCTGTTGATTTATCATATTTCTGTTTCTTGTGCAGCCCTGTGGAAGTTTGCTTCTTCCTCTTCTCGAAAACAAAGGTAGATTCCAACTTCATGCCACCTTCTTCTTCCGCCTCTGTCTCTTCCTCCACTTATTTTTGCTCAGTTTCAAACTTGTTGACATCGATGGTGTCTTGTGACGTAGTCTTCTATTGCATTGTTTCTTTTTCCTTGGTCGACGCTTCTTTCTCCCTTGCAGCAACTTATTTCTTTTCTGCATCCCTTTCCCGAGCCGAAGCATTCTGTGCTTCCTTTTTCTTTTCTACTGTCGTAGTCTGCATTGCCAAACCTTCAACAACCTTACTGGAAGGGAAAATTTTAAGAGGCTCCCCAAAATTTATATGTATAATAAATGGCCGAATCTCCATGATACATACGAAAAATGGAAGGAAGTTTTATTAATAATATAATATGTATATATACTTTTTTTGGCCAATCTCTCACCGGATTATATTATCTTGTAAAATAATGGTGAATCACTAGTACAAAATGGTGAATCACTAAGAAATCCAAGGGTTGTTGCAGTCACTCTTTAGAAAATATCTACAATAAGCCTCTATAAAAGTAATAAGTCACAATCACATTCAAAGCCTAACAATTTGGTGTGGTTGATAGTAAAAGTGCTCTCAAGATGCTTAGATATTAGAAACATTGCAAATGAAAAAGAAAATAATAATAATAATAATAATAATAATAATATCCAAGTGGAAACCTCATTAACGCACTTGGGATAGACTTTTGGCTGAAAGCCACCATGGAGGCAACTGTAAGTCTATAATAAAGGAATTTCTCCTCATGAAATCCCTATTAGGATAAATGGGGTAAGGCACTAGTGAAAATTGAAAACGGAAACAATAGCTTGACAGTAAAAATGAAAAAACAAAGGAAAACAAGGAGGATTTTTTTTTTTGGTTTAGAAATGTTTTCAAGTACACAAGCACTAAATATGACTAGCAATAGGTTAATGAAGATCTCAAACTAGATTGAGAAACAAAGCATTCCAAGATACCTACACCAATAAAACAATTGGGAGGATTAACGTATCTATACAAAAATCATCACAACAAATAAACATTGTACATCCTATTGCAAGTTCTATTTGCAAGAATCACCATCATCATCTTCATACTCCATGTCTTATCCTCCATTTCACACTTTCTCTATATACTCCATTTCATCATCCTCTTTATTATTGATGAACCATACTAAATGTAGCAAGCACCATTTCCAAGTCCCATTAGCATTTTTGTTATTCACCATATTTCTTGCAAAACGATTGTATGTTTCCATTACAAAACAAAGTGCTCTTACTATTGTCATGGAAAATCATACAATGCAATTGCTTCCATTGTTGAAGGTTATACATCACACAAATCATCATGGATAAAAACATTCTTCAACTATATTAAACGTACACAACCCCATGTGGTTTTTTAAGAACAACATTGATACCACCAACTCCTCCCAACACACCATCACCACTCATCTTCGTGATTGGATGTTAGATGGGATTTCACAAAGGCCTACATAAAAGGGATGAAATGAAGGGAAATAATGTCGATCATATCAAACAAAGGTATTCAAATATGGTTATGGAAATACATGACTGTAATTATGGCCCTGTTCATGAACCTTACCCATGACTCAAGAATTACAAAATAATTTTATTTTCTTCTTTACATCAATTACATAAAATCACGATTACACATGTCATTATGAAGACCTAGTTACATATTTCAACAACAGCAATATTGTCTATAGCATGTACCATGAATAACTAGAGCCATTTATAGTTTCTTAGTTTTTATTATTGAAATTGTTATTCAAAGCATGACCCATTAGGGGGTGCAAATAGCCATTAAGGCTTAATGTTATCTGTGAATACCACCAGGAACCATAAGGTTTAATCACCTGAAAATGTAAGGTTTGAAAGTAAGCTATATCATCACATGGAGAAAGAAAATCAATGAATCCCTTACATCTAAATATAGAAAGAAAAAATTCATGTAACTTGGTAAAGAATTCTTATTGAGTTTGATATAAGTAGCATCCAAAATGTTCTCTACACTTGCACCATCAATTCCCTTTCCAAGACCATTAATATATACCATGTTGCAGTCAACCAACTAAATCCAATACAAATCAATATACGTGTAGGTTTCTTACTCCATCATATGAATAGAGGATCCTTACCAAGGGCCTAAAACCAACTAGAATTAGGTGATTGTCACTACGACCAGACACTAAATTATAATAGGGCATTGTGCAAAGTCATAGATTCAAAATTCATGTTAATTATCAAGTTGCACGACGTGGGTCCATAGATTTTCAAAGATAAATATTTCTTCATTACATGATCTATTAGAAGATTAGAAGTTACAATTATGTGGGTAATATATTATATCATTTGTCATTGTACAGGGAGCAGTTAGAAATTAGTCTACTACCATAGACTAAAATGGAGTACGAACCTATTACAAGTCCTATGGTACCAAGTGCAACATCTAGTTTAATCACAATAACATTCATTGGCTTGTAACAATCTTCTTCTGGAAAGCAACTAAAATATATTTATTATGCTTTGAATTTAAATTCTTGTTGAAAGATCAAGTGGCTTGTTGAAAGATCAAGTGGTGGTTGCAATGAACAACTCAAACTAGATGATCTTAGAACAAAATAATTTAGTATTTCCAAGACAAAATAACATTACTGATGTATCTTTGAATTCCACGAAAATAGAACAATTTGATGTATTGAAATGATGTCTGACATTTGTAAACTAGTGAACATCTTACTAGCGCTGATGCAGGGCTTCAACAAGTGAATGGAGATCAAATGTGGACCCATGTAGTAGCATTCATAAAATTATCATAGAATTATAGCATTGGAGGCTATCTACTAACAACAAAAGTCTCTTTCTCCTTATTGCAAATAACAGTGTATGAAAGTTTAAGTTTGACGGCTTCCTCTTCAATGGTTAACCTTTCTTCTTTGGTCAACCAAGAAGATAGCTGCAAAGCTACAATCTCTTCCTTATCACCCAGGGCATTATTTCTGAGATGCATGTCACCTTTTAAACATTTGTACTTGTCAAAGGAATCAAAGCCAGTTCCCTTTCTCTCTTCTACAAAGTTGAGTAAGATATTCCTAATAGCTTCAAGCCAAATAGGTTGAGCTACCTTGATAGATGCATGAAATATTTACTTATACTAAATTAATTTCATCACGGCCACCTCTTCCATGAAAACTAGAGCCTCCAAGCTTCAATAACTGGTAAGCATCATCTAATTCATGAAATCCTATTTCATACTATATACCAGAGTAAGAAAATAGCCAAGAAAAATGACTGCAAGGTAGAGACATAATACATTCAAACCAAACAGTAAATTTTCTCTGATGATGCAGTAATCATAGCTACAACTACTTATAGGAGAAGGGGTTTTAACTTTTATTAAATCGAATTTATACTACAAAGACATAAGAAAATGCAGCGACCATTCTCAAAGTTGGCTCCTAAATAAATAATTAGAACAGTCAAAACATTTGCATGTCAAAGACCTTACCAGTTTCTTTTCCATCACTTCTATATACTTTGATTCCATGAAGGCAAGCTGCTTTAGGCTTTCTGACAACTGAAACAAGGTTCTTTAATCCCCATGGATGAGCCAAGATAGCTAATCCTCTTATTCGACATATCAATTGTATAGCTTCTTCAACAAGGATTTCAACACCCCTACAAGAGAATGACATTCTATCCAGCTTTTAGCAAGACTAAGATCCACATTTTTCAATTCAATTTTGAAAGACAAGTGTCGCATATAATGTTGGGTTGTGTTATATTCTTTCCACATACTTAACAGGGGGTTTGAGGGGTACTCGTAACCCCACTTTATGCGTTCTGGGGCAGCGCCCCAGAAAATTTTGGTTTTGGACCCTATGTTAGGTTGGGCGGACCCACCTATCGTTTTGTGCATGATTTTCACACATGTTTTTTGGACGTGATGGTTTTCGGTCCATGGTCTTGGATGCGATGGTTTTCAGTCCATGGTATTGAATGCTTCGACATGTATAAATATGTATTGTAACATTGAAAGGAACATAATGAAAAATCAAGCTAGTAGTCCCGGTTTGGGATCCAGGGGAAAATCTCTGTGCATATGTGTTTTATGTGTTATGCTCTCGCATTGTTTATTTTCTTTGCTTTAGAATTCATATGCAGGTAATTTATGTACAGGGTTAAAACCTGCATTTGGTATCAGAGTTGTTTTGGCTTCAAGGGGATGCCTTTGTTGCTGAGGGGTTTCGCTCGGGCCTGTGGTAGACCCTGTTCGGTGAGAGATCTGTGAGATCGATTCTGGTGGTGAAAGAAGATGGAGAGCAGCGGAAAGATAGAGATTGAGAAGTTCAATGGTCAGAGTTTTGAGTTGTGGAAACTCAAGATGGAGGATCTGTTGGTGGATAAAGATCAGTGGATTGCCGTAGATCCAGGTACTAAACCAATGGGAGTGACCGATGAAGAATGGAAGAAGTTGGATCAGAAGGCAAAGAGCACAATATGATTGTGTGTCTCAGATTCAGTATTGTTGAATGTATCAGGGGAAGCGACGACGAAGGCTCTATGGGACAAGTTAGGGACTTTGTACCAATCTAAGTCTCTGGTGAATAAACTATTCCTTCAGAAAAAGCTGTATAACCTGAGGATGAAATATGGAGACTCGGTGACAGAGCATTTGAATGTGTTTAATACTGTGGTAAGTTAGTTATCATCTGTTGATATTAAAATTTCAGATGAAGATAAGTGCATCAGTATGTTGTGTTCTCTACCAGATTCGTGGGATAGTCTGGATATTGCAATAGATAGCAATGAAAATACTTTTCAATTTGATGAAATAGTCTCAGCCTTGCTAACGGAGGAGATGAGATGGAAAAATATGGACAAACAGAATGGTGATGCCTTGTCTGTATGAGGACGGTCCCAGAACAGAAGCAAAAATAAGTCATTGAGTGGGAGATCTAAATCTAGAGGGAGATTTAAATCTCCAGGAAAACAGATATTAGAGCTTGTGTATAGTGATGTGATTGGACCTTTGAAAGTTCCATCACTGGGTAAGTTTGTGTACTATGTATCATTTATAGATGACTTCTCAAGGAATACATGGATATATTTCCTTAAGAAGAAATCTGAAGTCTTTGACAGGTTTAAAGAATTTAAGGCTCTGGTGGAAAATCAAATAGAGAAGAGGATAAAGGTGCTGAGGACAGATAAAGGTGGAGAATTCTGCAGAAAGGAATTTGAAGAATTCTGTAAGAAGTGTGGTATAGCACGACAGAAGACTACTCCATATACACCTCAGCAA
>APFE030410635.1:194961-235761 GCA_000404065.3 Pinus taeda | reverse complement strand
GTATTGGATGCTTTGGCATGTATAAATATGTATTATAAAATTGAAAGGAATATAATGAAAAATCAAGCTGGTAGTCCCGGTTTTGGGATCCAGGGGAAAATCTCTGTGCATATGTGTTTTATGTGTTATGCTCTCGCATTGTTTATTTTCTTTGCTTTAGAATTCGTATGCAGGTAATTTCTGTACAGGGTTAAAACCTACATATAACACCAAAATCTAAGATGAATTAAGTGTTTCATACGTGACATAAGTAGGTCCTCCATCATATAGATATTTACTGAATTCCTTCTTTACACTATCTACATATCTTGCCTCTACCATTTCACAAGCCACATGCAGTCTTCCTGGAGCCATACCATCTCCTGTTATGCATGCAACATACTCTGATTTAAGAGACATTTTCAACGCCTTAAGCTTCTGTAACATAGTTTTAAGTCATGTAGATAGAACTCAAAACATGGCAAAGGAATTTAATTTTGTTAGCTATAGTATTTAAAATGGCATCATTTATATTAGGGAATCACAATACAAAATTGCCAAAAACACAAATCAAAAACTAGCTTACAACAAAATCATTACAATCATATCAAACAAGCCTTTAATATTCAAATACATCTGTAGTAGAAAAAACACACACATACCCAACTAACAAATCAATTATTTATTTGCAGTGTTAGTATTGCATGCTGAAAAGATAACAAATTTGACAATATTGAACACCAAAAATAGAAATGCCTATTAGAATCTCAGATATAAGCTTTCTGATAAAGCCCCTTTTGCTTGTGGAAAAAACAATAAAAAATCAACCACAAGCTAGAAATGGGGATAGTTCTACACATTTTCAGTTTTATATCAATCTATGAAACATGCCAAGATGAAAAGATTACATGTTACCCAACTTGGGTGCCAAGCACAAAATATATCTTATGAGATTATACAAGCATAATGAATGCCAAATATTCAGTATTTGCTAATTATTTGGCTTATGGTTGCAAATGAGAGGTTGCTAATAGAGGTGTCATGTATGGAAATCGTTTTGTTGTCATGTATGGAAGCATTTGTTTTGCATCCACTTATAAAAGATGCATTGGAAGTTGACACCATGCCCGCAATAAGGTGACAACCACCTATTATTACCCTTCCAACTATGTGACATGCCAAATTTTGTTCTGAATCTCCGAATAGTAGACACATTATGGGTTGGACATTATATGTTCCTTTGTAGAGACAATGTCGGGCAATTGAGAAACATGTTTAGTTGTGTGTTCTTCATTTTCTATCATGTTGTCTAGATTCTTTGCAAAAACATTCAACGTTTTCATCTGCCTTATCTCTTTAACTGCATAGCAAAAAAGATGATGAGTCTCCTAGGATAAAAACAAAATATTTACTATACATTATGCTCAATTCCCAACCACAGTATCTAACAGACTAGAAGTGCATACACTTAAATGGAGAGAGGTAAATAATACTTCTAAGCCAGGTTTTATAGGAACTTAGGCCTCCTTTTATTACTTCAAACTCATATTTCCTCAATATATTATGAATACAATATGAATTCAGTGAATGAAATTGAAACAAACATTAACATTTATTTAGTTGCAACAATGTAAATGTACCTTCTTCTAATGAAAGAATAATGACTATGTTTTCTAGCTCTACTGCATGTTCACTTCGAGGATTAGCAGATAAATATTGAAGAGTTTCCATTACAAAGACAATAAAATAAAATGTCAAACCATCTTGTTTACAAAGAGACCAAAATTTAATGTAGTAGAGTATATCATCAATAGTAAAATAGAATATCCATACACTAATTGTGTCATCAAAAATCAAGGTAGTAAAATATTTGTAAGCTCCATACACTAATTGTATCATCACAATTAAGTAGCAAAATATTTGCAAGCTTACTTTTGAGAAACTCTTGATCTGGCTCATCATATCACTTTAGAAAATATTTCAATTCTATAAAGAACTTCTGATAAGGTAAAATAGTTTTTTATTTTCCTTCATGTACAAGAAGAGAAGGATCTAGTGTCCCCAAATTTTCTCACGAACCTTTTCTTTAAAAAATTAAAAATAATCAAATTAAGTTCATCACAAAGATGCAATGAACGGATGGAATGAAGGGAAATAATGTCCATATTCTCAAATAGAGATATTCAAATATGGTTATGGAAACACATGACTATAATTATGGCCCTGTTCATGAACCTCGCCATGTGAAGATGGACAAGGTCACATTTAGTTAATAAGTTGGTGCCTAAATTCAAGCCCATTTGGCTCTGTTGATATTATGGTTCCAAGTAGCTCTGCTTTATCTTTCAGGCTAGTGGACACTCTTTTGTTGGTCTCTCCCACATGATATTTTCCTTACGTCCCCTATCCCACTCCCCCCATACCTTGTTTTATCAAAATCCATGTCTCATCCTGTTTCTTCCTCTAGCCATCACATAAGTCAAGGTCAAGGAGTCTCCTTGCACATGAGAGCACAAGATGGCATAAAATCCATTATAGTATATTATTTGGAGCATACCCCTAGGGTAGCTAGAGAGGAATTGAAATTATTGAAAATGAAGCAAGAGTGGGAAGAATATTTATATCAAATACAGAGGTTGAAGAAAATATAGGACAGTGGAATCCAGACCTGGGTAATACTAGATCAAGGCACACCCAATATATTTAAACAACATAATATCTCTATTGGAAATCAACTACCTTGGGTAAAGTCATGTTAGAATGAAGTGAGTTCCAAGTGGAAAATTTCGATTACATGGTGACTTATGTTAGTTGGATGGTAATGTGGGGGCGTTTCATAAGCCAAGAATGATCAAATCCCTAATAAACATGTTCAAAACTCTTTAAGAGTTTCATTTCAATTCTAGAAATGGAAGCTTGCAGCCAAGTTAATTCCAAATATTCCAAATACTAAAATTAGTTTGATATGGGCCAACATGAATACATGCATATATCTATATACACACTGAATATATGGCGCAGTTATTCTATAATCTACTGCACTCTACACAAAATTATGGGTATCATGGGAAGAAGACACATCCTCCCTAAAGGTGAAGGTCTGTGGGGCATCATTAAAATGGTGCTTCATGATATAATTGTGGAAAGGAATAGATATGTACTACTGAAGTTTCACTTAGATGAGCATGTAATACTCAAAGGAACATCAGGTGAAATTGAGCTATGTGTAATTGATGCTCCATTTAATCATATTATTCATCCCACTGCATCTGAAAGTCTTGTATTTGGCTATTGCCTCATATTGATCATGCTAACCATTGGGGTTTTGATATTGGTAGGCAAGGCCCATGGGGGCTTCGCTCAATGAACCTCTAACCTATCACGTGCATTCATGGCATATTAAACAATACCCTTATTTGACTACATATTGGAAAATACCCCTAAAAATCACATTATTTAACCCCCTACTAGTACAAACCCAATACACCTTCCTAATTAAAAAAAACCCTACTTACACTAGATATTGTAGGTATCCATTTTTTCATTAACATTTTTTATACCCCTTTATATTTTTTCATTAACTTTGAGTTCCATTTTTTATACCTGCCAATATAAAAATATTTTACCCTTACATATCCCCCAATATATTGTGACATTTTTTACTCAATATATATCCCCCAATATGAACCCACGTGGTATGGTATTGCTCACTCGGTGAAGCCCCTATGGCAGGGCCTTGCAATTCTATGATAAAAATATTCATTTATCAGTGTTGTAATATTTTTAGAGGTACTAACTTCCCAAGACACACATTGAGAAATATGTTCCTCATGAGTTTTCATTTGAGCCCTGAGATTTACCAATTCGAAGATAAGAAAATATTCTGAAGAATATTTGCATATGATATTATATATATTTTTGGCTGGTTCTCAACATGATCCTTTACTGGTAATTTGATTGTCAAGTTTGAAACCCTAGCCTAATTTCGGAATTTGGGCCTTCCTCCCTAGTATATTTCATTCAACTCCTTGAATTTGAGACGATTAATTTTTTTACATGGCATTTTCTTCTCAATGCACTAAACAAATATGGCTCATCAGAGATATTTTGTTTGTGAAAAGTGATTTTGTTTTTGAGATCAAACAATATTTCATGCTTATTAGGTACCCACATTCTCATTGTCTCTTGAGATGTCTACACCAAACAAACTGACATGTATTAGGGTGAATACTAGGCATTTACACTCGACTGAATGATGATTACAATTGTGGTTAGCAGTGGGTGATTCTCCTTGTTTGTAATTAGATCAGATATATTTGTTGAATGCTTACTACATAGTATAGAACCTATATTGCATGTGTATTTAGTGATTGTTGGGAAACTCATTGCCTTGTTTGGGATATGATTCTTGCTAATTACTCAACCCGATTTGGTCCATCTATGCTTCTCAGATATTCAGATTCAACTTGATCTCCAACTTAATGCATGGAGAAATGGTGTATGGTACCCAAATTATCTCCTTTATGTGGCCACTGAAGGTGGACAACATATGACATTTAGCCTATTATGCAGATAAAATGAAGTTAACCGTAAAGGAGGAACTATCTTGATTAATAAATAAAGAAATCTCCTCAAATAAAATTGTTGCCTTTATTTTCCACCTCTTGTAGACAACTAGAGATAGTCACCAATCCAATTTATATTGGTTTGAAATTTTGAATTGGTTCACTCCCACCATATATTTCTCGTGGTAAAACTCATGTGAATTTTTCTTTAAACAATAGAAGGTTTAAAAAATATATTTTGCAACTTACCTCGGTTCAAGTTGTCAAAAACTACTCCAAAAATGAACATTTGTAATGGGCTAGGGTAATTCTTCCCTAGGGTTTCAACTTCCCTGGAGAGACACTCTTTTTTGTCCAATACATTAGTGAAATTTAACAAAATAGTCAATTTGTCCTTTATTTTTCTAGTGATATGAGGTATAAGTAATTCAACCTTTTGCAAAGAACAATGCGATAGTTTTGACAGAACAGATTATTGTTGACAGTGCAATCCTTCTTGATGACATTTAATATTATCCTAGTTCATCTTCACAACTAGAGTAGCAATTTTGTTCACAATATAAAAAAATTGAACATGTGAGATTTTCTAGAAGAGAAAGATTGAAACAACGTTTGTAATAAATTCAAAAAATAATTCTTATGCATTTAGAGCAGTAACTATAATTATGAGAACGCCACCTCTACTCCCATGAGCTATGACACATGTGAAGCAAGATGCATCTCTTCAGTCAAACAAAGTTGATTTCCATGGTAGAGGGCTAAATTACACAAAATGACAAAAGGCTCCAAAGTTAGCAACTAACAAGGTTATCGCTGGCATAAAACCTCATAGAGGTAGCAAGTGCAGCTACCAATCCATGTTGGAGATTGTAAGGTTGGGTACTAAATCAACCTATCTAGACTCTAGTTTACAAGAGTCACCATATCAACAATGCTTCTCACAATTTAATTATATTCTAATGATCAAATTTAAATGAAGGAAAGGAATCAATGAAATTGATAGAAAATGGTCTCAAGTATAGATGACAAAGGGAAGCATGGGAATATTTTTAGCATACAACCTATGAACCCTTCTAGACGATAGAAAATCTCTTTAAATGATAAAGTTCCTAGAAATATGGCTAAATTTTCAAATAAGGGTTACGTTCATTACGATTCATTATAGGATGAATTCAGTCATTACTATGGAGAACCCAAAAGTATAGAGCCATCAAGATCAGATAAACCACAAGTCAATGGTTTAGTGCAACAACCTATCTTTACTACCCCTTTCTCTCCATTGGGAGGAAATGCAAGTACAAGCTTCCTTTGTAAAACACTAAACAATTCCTATTACAAAACTTAGAGCCAGTGGTACCCATAAAGTCAAGCGAATCAATTGGAAATGAAGAGATTAGATCATATGTCATGTAAGATGGATCATTAGAAATGTGGTTCACAACTTCCTTAGAAATTTTTTCTTCAACAAGCACAACAAAATTTTGGTTTCAAACATATAAGAATAATGCTTGAATTAGACATAGAGGGAATATTAGTAATGTTGAATGATTCATAAGAAAATGTATTAGGCCTATACAAACATAAATACACAATGGTGTATAATATCAATGCTCTTCAAGTGACTTCAAATTTAAACCAACTCCACCAATTGTTTTCTAAGAATGGTATGGTAGGTGTGCAATTGAATATGTCTTCAAAGGTAGTGTTGATATGAAATATGTTGTTGTGGGAAAAGAACCAATTTTGATGAGTTTTAATGGACACTTTCAAGAATGTGTACTCCCTACAGTGCTTAATATACATGAAGCCTTCGAAAAGGAAAACCTTGCTAGCAATACTTACTGATATAAGGAAGTTTAATGAGGTAGTTCAACCATGCAATAGAAAGTTGCTACAGAAATGGTAGTTTTTTTGTTTGATCCTAAGGAAGAAGTGGATGATTGACATGTCTTAGTTTCTCACAGGAACCAATTTTTCTCCTAATACTTACAACTAATTTCACCATGGAATTTACAAATAAAGGCCTCTGGCTGTTAAGGTGATAAGCATGTGGTTTCAAGTTGTTTGTTACCAGTAAGGGGAGGGCCTCTCTCAACATTATTTTAAGGATCTACTTGCTCACCTTTCTCTCAGTTGATCATAATGGTACATGCTCAACTAATCATTTCTCTCCTTCAATCTATGAGGATATTAGTAAAGAGGATCAAATCAAATGATGTTATGGCCATACCATTGTATATGTTGACGCTTCGAGCAAAGAGACTCGGAAACACCAAGAACATCAAGTTCCCTCCAAGCATTGGTCATCTGAGAAAATGTAGTCCTTATGGTTTGTATAGAGTCTTCTCGCTCTAACATTGGGCTCTTCAAACCAACTCTGCACAAGGTCATTACAAATGTAAAAAATCAGCAAGACACAAATTCCGTAATAAATATGACCAAAATAAGAACTAGTTCAAAAAAAATTCACAATCCTGCGTTTGAAACTAGCATTCTAATCTCCTTAGAAATGAGCATTATGATCAACTATCACTGTTCTTCCCAGGTCAGCGAACTCAGCTCTACCTTGGCATCAAAAGTGTAATTGCATAAAAGGAATGTAGTCTCATGCCAATAGGTATCCTATGATGAAAGCGTAGGAACCTAGTACATAGACCATTTTTTTTCTTCGCTTAGCTACTGAGGGCTTATTTCCCTTTCCAAATATCAATAATTATTTTCCAAGAAAAAATAAAATAAGAAAATATTTTACTATATTCTAAAAGGTGAAGATGCTGAAATTATGCCACAAAGTGAAAGGAAATCAATTATCTTTCCTCAAACCACCAAATATATAAAAAAAAAACAATAATAAATATAAAAATAAAACTATATCTATCGATCTATGCATGAAATGATAATTATAAGCATTCAAGGACTAAAAAATCATAGCCAAAACAAACCAAAAATTTCAAACTTGAAAAAATCCTCTAAAGAAGCAACAAACAAATGGATAAAATTTCTAAGATATCAGATCTAGACATCAACACAATTTCATGTACTTAAATAAGCCCACTGTTGCTTAGCATTAGACTTCTTAAATAGTAAATTTACATCTAGTACTAGGACACTATCTATGTAAAAAGAAATAGGTCCCAACTTCATGAAATCTGACTTCATTTCCAGTGAAAGATCAAATCTAGAGGACACTAACTGTAGGATGGTGCTAAAGTTGAATACACAATATAACAAAAAATAAAGATATGATAAAAAATATACCTACAATATTGTACTGGTCGAGTGTGACAGGGACACCAATAACTAAGACTAGAGAGATTTATAGCATGTGGTAGTTACTAGTGTGTGTCTTTTGTATGATTAGTGGTATGGTGGAGAGACATACCAAGAAGGGACAATGGTCTTGAGAAAGTATAGTAGGGATATCCATAGAGAATTTATGTAAAAGGAAGATGAGAAGTGTTGTCTTCAAGTTGGGTTATGTTATGGTAGAATTTTGTTGGTGATAAGTGGTAACAAAACACTTACATTAATAGGTAAAAAGTAGATTCGGGGCATGAGTTTGATTGAATTATGTTATCTCATCGCTTAATGGTCCTAAGGACATTTGGGGACCTGAATAACTTAGTACCTGAAAGACTTGAAAGAATGGATGATAAATGACTGACAAGACTATACAAAATAATGCCAGTCTCATGTCAATAGGTCTCCTACAATGAATGCGCAGAAACCTAGTACATAAACATTTTTTTCTTCGCTTAGCTACCTATGGCTCATTTCCCTTTCCAAATATCAATAATTATTCTCCAAGAAAATATAAAATAAGCATAGTGGTCTACAAAGTCATGCCACAGAGTGAAAAGACATAAAAACAACTTTCTTCAAACCACAAAATATATAAATAAAATAATAATAATTATAAAACAAACTAGATCTATGAATCTAAGCATGAAGTAAGAACTAAAATAATTTAAGGGACTAACATAATATTTGACCAAAACAAAACTCAAAACTCAATAAAATGCCCTAAACACAAGCAACATATAAACCACTAAAAATTTCCAAGATAGTAGAGTTAAACATCAAGGTAGTTTCATGTACTTGTATGAGCCCATTGATGCTTTGCGTTAGTCTTGTTAAAGTAGTTATTTATCATTTAATAATAGTCAGACACTATCTATGTGAAAAGGAATAGGTCCCAACCTCATCAAATCCAACTTTATTTCCTGTCACAGATAAGAAACAAACAATGTAAATATTAAATATGAAACATCAATATTAAAATAACACACATCAAAGAAATGTCATTGTAATGTTACAATGAAAAATACAAATATAGAACCTATTTTTACCTGAATTTGACATATAGTAATCTTGCATGATCAATGGAACATGTATACCAAAATAAGAGTCCTAGGGTATTTCAATTTCCCAGTTCTCATCTTGGTCCTCGTTTTCTAAATTGTGAACATGATCTTCTCTAAATGAAATCTCATCATGAGCCTCCAAAACATTATGTTCCATATCAAGTTCAGTAGAGAAATTTTCTATATTGTTTTCTCCCCTTCTATCACAATTTGATCGTCAAAGAGTTAGCACTCTTTCTTATGGAAAATTGTCAATGTCGTACTTTGTTACATATGATCTTAAACATGTATCAACATGTTTATCAAGCTTGTTCCTCAACTTCGACTTCAAGAATGATAATGCACTAAACATTCTCTCATCCTCCATTGATCCCAAAATCATGGTTTGACACAAATATGCTAATTTGAAATATTTTGATATGTTTTCTTACAGGTATTGGCTAGCACTTAAAGTAGTCCATAATCTTGTTATATCACCATTTTCATTACGATTCTCCAAAAAAATATATTGCTTCCACATTGTTTCATCAAAGCACCCACCTTGTCAATACAATTTTGATAAATCTAGAGTACCTTCAATTTGTTCTCCATGTATTGAGACTTTCTTGCAAAAATGGTCTACTAAGAATTTTAATCTTTTTTGAAAATCAGCTTTTAAAGTTCTTGGACATTGACAATTGTTCCAATATTGAGGGTATACCACATGCATGCCTCCAACAATTCATCTCGAGGAAATCATTCTCTTACCTCTAATGATAGTGATCTTGCAATTTCTATCAAATTTTGTCTAACTGAAATCAAAATATTATCAAATTGGTCTCTTGACACAGGGCAACCATTGGTGATTCATCTCGTCTTACTAATATAATGAAAGGGAACCATATACCCATGCACTGTGATACATAGTATCCCTTTTTCATCAAACATCATTTTTTTATTATTTTCTATATTGATGATCTTAGTCCAACTTTTAAACTCTGGACCAGTAAAAGAGTCTAGCATCATATACAAATTATCCAATGCAAGACATGTTTACTTTCTCACATTTGTGTATTCTCCAATATACATTGTGCGATTCTGAGACATTTTCATGAGGACATTCATTTCATTTAGCATATGAATAATTCCATCCAATGTCAATAATGTCTATATATCATTTAGTCAAGAAATAAGATCTTGAGCTTTGTCTACATTGTAGAGATTTTCATACATCAACCCTACCAAAGATTTGAAATCACTAAATAGTCTTTAGCTAGTCCATTTAATGAGATCCATCTTGTATCAACATCTTTTAGTAGTTTTTTTTCCATCCATAACACCATCTACAAATTGTTGAAACTCTAAAAATCATTTGGGACTACGAGAAAAGTATGCATGAGTCTCACGTACAAGATATTCAACTTTTGAAACTGATGGAAATTTGCTTACTATTTTAAATGCAAGATTCATCCTATGAGCCATACAATGAATATTAAGCATATATGGTGAAGTTGATAGTTGTATCCTAACATAAAGGTCATTCCTTTGTCTTTGCATTACCATTGCTCCATCTACTCCAACCCATACCAACGTTTTTGCAATCATTAAATGATCTATACCACTTTCTTCAAACTATTAAGAACAAGTTCATAAATATTTCAGCTGTGGAAGCCTCTCTCATATTTTTAATCCCAAGTAGATAGGAATTCCTAATATGGTCATTAACCACATAAATTCTCATAAAAATCCATGAAGTATTATCTATAGTTGTAACCTAATCCAAAGACAATTCCAAAAACCTAGCATTTGCAATCTTCTCTTTCAAATCATTCTTTTCTACTTGAGCTATATATATTTCCCATTCCCAACCATTGGTTATAGACCAACGAGAACATGGAAAGTTTGACACTTGAAGAAAAGCTAGAAATTTCATGTGATCTGGATAATCTTTCATAGGACGACCTTTAGATAAGATGTGAAATACAATGCTCAATTGTATCGCCTTGGATAACAAACTTCTTTCCATCATCTTTTGAAATAGAGGTTCCTCCATGTGCCTCAAGTTTCCTCTTACTTATTAAATATTTTTATAATCTTATGCATACTCGATATGTCGACATTCCTCAAAATATTTCCATCTAATAATAGATTTCTCTTTACCATTTACAATTTTATTTTCATACACCTTTCCTGCATGCTTTTGTAATGTATCTACCTTCATCTGAAATTTTACTACCTTTCGATTTTTCCAACTACGCGCATTACATGTAACTTGTTGTAAAACCTCGTTCTCATTTGTAGGTGGTATTTCTTCAATAAATGGAAAAATTGAGAATCAGTCTTCTAGAATCGTCTCCCTATGATCCACTTGCCTTTTTTCCTTTTCTGTGAATGGGTTGTGTCACCTTCCAAGGAAAAATATTTAACATTTTCATCACCAATTTCTATTGAAAATGCATTTATCTTGCCCTAATCACTTGAGGAACCTATTATTTCATCCATCATATGGATATCAAATGCATTTCCATAAGAGTTAACCTCTCTCTCAGTAACAAATTGTTCAAAGGAGCTTGAATCGTGAAGAGAATGTGTATTTTTGGATGTAGCCTTTTGAAAGTATGATAATACATCCATTTTCCTTGATGGTTTCTTCCCATGATTATCTTTTGACATCTCACTGAATATTCCACAAGTAAAATTTCAAATCAATCTACAAACCTGCATCAACAGTTTCCAAGAGTTGAGATATGCTTCATATAAATTCACTTGTTCATAGAAAATAGAATTGTACTTTGAAAAAGAATTGTTGATTCAACATTGAAAGAATATATATTAAAAATTGAATTTTGAGGCAAAATGGAATTTCAAACAAATTATTTAGCAATGATAATGGGAAACTATTAACTTTTAAGACACAGAATATAATAATTCATTTGTATAACATTGAAAAAACATCATTCTTGTAGGTCTCTCTTAGTCCTTTTGGTTTACTAGTTTGACTTGGGTTAATATCCATGCTAAATATCTATGGATGGAATTTGAGTCATTCCCATTCCATGCAGTCAGTTTTTTGTACAAATTCTATTAGAAAGATTAGTGGCTCTTTGAATTTTGTGTAGAAAATAGAATATTAATCCTCATGGATTTGAATGTAGGCATGATCTAGCATGAAATCTATTTTTAAATGAGTAAATTTCATATGGATTTTTTGTAGAATTCCCTTGCTGTTTTACATTTGTGTAGCCATCTATCATGCTAATAAGTGGGTGAATCAATGAAATTTTCATGTGTTAAATGGGAATTATATGTGAGTATTTGTAATTCCATCTGTAGTTTGCATTAGAATTTTAATGAATGTTGTTAAACAATCGCAAATTTGTTATAACTAGTAATCCTGACTAGGTCTGGATCTTGAGCAAATTATTGAGACACGGTGAAGTGTGGGAGTAAGATTGGGTGCACCATTTGGGAGTACAAAGTTGAAAAGTTCATCTCCCAAGAGTACAAAAGAAAATCTAGATTCTAGACATATAACAGCCATAAGAAAAACTTGAATTATTGTAGTTGTTAATTTCATAACAATGCAACATCAAACATATCAGCCACCAAATCACCAGTATGAAGTTGGTGTAAATCAATATACATGAAAATGTTACTGTATTTCTTGCAAATTTCATATTAAGGTTAGGGTAATTGACTTTACATCCTTTCAAAGAAGCAGGTGGAAGGATATAAACTACTAGTTTGGATCGAGGCCACCCCACATCTTGCTGTCATATTTTCCTGAGCCCCTCAAATCTCCAAATATGATAAGGAGAAGTCAGGCTAAAGCATATATCATGATTGTATATGGTTGGTACTCATCAATATACTGTGAACTATACTATCAACTTCACCTTCTAGGATGTCTAGATTCAGAAATTGATTTGAGGTACAAGTCATTGCCTAGTAGCACATCTCATAATTTTTTAAGCACAATTTTCTCTGTTAGAAATTTTGTTTGGAGGTTTTCTATGTAAAATTATGTTTCAAAATAGTCAGAGGATGGTCAAATAACGCAAAACGGAACAAATTTCAGGGAATTCCCAGAAAGACCTTCACAATTTAAGGTGGCAGTGTAAGGGATGGCAAAATTTGGGACATAGGGGACCCTTTTAGACCCCCTTTGCTGAATAAAGAAACAATATTGGAAACATTAAAATAATCTTAAAAAGATGCAAATGTGTTGAGTGTAGGCCTTTCTCCTTTGGATTCTTAATTGTTGATGATAGTATCTCTTTTCACCACTATGAAGGTGTGATTGATTTCATGTTGTGCCATTAATAAGGTGTTATCAATTTATTACTACACCGGTTGTAGCATGTGACTACCCCTAGATCCTTTTAGAGTCAACCATTTGCGAGGATATCAATATTGTGTGTTGGATACTCCACATCATGAACTTGAAACTTGTATTAGACTTAAATTTCACTAAGTTGTAGGTGTATTAGGAAATGCCCTAGCCTCCTCTATCAATCTATATAAGGAAGGCAAGGGAGAAAGGAGGAAATTTTAAGATAAACTTATGTTTGGCATATCGAGGGAGAAATGAGGAAAATTTTATGATAAACTTATGTTTGCTACAATTGAAAGAAGCTATTCTATACTAGCCTTCATCGATCAAAGTTTTCATGCTTGCGTGAGAGTCAAGGAGGTGTTGGAGCAAGGGATTAAGAGGAACCTTCAACTAGGAACTCAAGGTAAAAGCTTGGTGGTTGTAATGTTTCTCATTTATGAATATAGATATATATTATTCCCCCTCCATTATCTTTTTATGTTTGTGGAAGAACATGTGAACAATTTTTTTGAAGCCAACATTTCGGACTAGCTTAGTGAGTCCATCATCAGGGCAATGTGATTTGTATTTTGAGAAGAGAGAGCGTGAAATTATGGAGCTATTAATAGTTAATTGAAAAAAATTTTGATGTCTCTTTATTATCGGCCTTTAAAATGATAACATATAATATTTATTTATTATTATATTTGATTGATTAATTAATTAAATATTTTTTTATATGTTATTTATTTGTTTATTTATTTATTTTTTATTTAATCAATCACTAATTAAAATCAATAACATATAAAATTAATAAAAATTAATTAATTAACTACACAAATATAATAAAGAAATAAATAATTATTAATATGTTAATCATTTAAAGTCGGCAATAAAAGAAGACATCAAATTTTTTTCAATTAACTATTATAATTTCACGCTCTCTCTTCTCAAAATACAAATCAAATTGCCCTGATGATGGACTCACTAAGCTAGTCCGAAATGTTGGTTTCAAAAAAACTGTTCACAGTATTCCACCAAAAAAAAAAAAAATAAAAATAATAAATAATAAAAAATAAAATAAAAAAAATAAAAATAAACAAAAAATAAATAAATAAAAAATCTACCAACCTGTATGGACTCTCTCTTTAACCCCTCCATTATCATTTGTGCTTAGTATTGTATGCAATTCAATGGTAGATATGTTCTTCCTTGAGTAGGTTAGGTTAGATCTAGGAGTATTTAACATTCCTCTTGCTTAAGAAGGTTTCAGGTTGATCTTGTTGTCTTATTATGTGTAGGAAGTAGGTGCTACTAGTTGGAGTTGAATCTCTCGAGCTACATCAACAAGGATTATAAATGGAAAACCATCAGGTGAAAGGTATGGGCCACGTTCTTGTTTATCATAGCTTATGTTAAGATCAATTAGAATAAATCTAGAGGAGATCCATATTATAGTTTATCCCATAGTATATCTTGGATCAACAACAAATTTAAGGGTGCACTCACCTATTCACAAAGGAAATTTCTCCATAATAGAATCTATGACACTGTTAAGGAAGGATCTAGTGATTCTTACTTAGATTTGGAAATTACCTTGTCCCTTTCAATTTATGTGAGTGTGTTGTAGTTTCTTGTTTTTTATTTACTATCTTGGTGGTTATATTCCTAATATGTATTAGATATAGCTCAAATTCAAGAAAAAATCTCACTTTTAGAGCATGCTTTCACCCTCCTTTTAAGAGATATAGTCTATCTTGGATCAAAAACAAATTTAAGGGTGCACTCACCTATTCATAAGGGTAATTTCTCCATAATAGAATCTATGACTCGATTGAGGAAGGATCTAATGATTCTTACTTAGATTTGGAAATTACCTTGTCCCTTTCAATTTCTGTGAGTGTGTTGTAGTATTTTTGTTTTTTATTTAATATCTTGGTGGTTATATTCCTAATTTGACTCAGATATAGCTCAAATTTAAGAAAAAAATCTCACTTTTAGAGCATGATTTCACCCTCTTTTTTAAATATAGGGTGATCAATAACCAATTTTTACACTATCAAGGTGTGCTTGTAACTTTCTAGTTGCATGTTGATGATCCTACAAAGAATGAACACATTTAATAGGTGGAATTTTGGGTATTTTTGCATCTTTTCTCTTCATATTTGTTTGGATTTCATTTGGGAGATTTTCTATGATTTATAGATTATGATTTGACACATAGATAAACCTCTCATTTTCTATTTTGGTTTTTTAAGTGAATATGAGGTTTTCATTCTTTGAGTGTATTTTTCTGATTCGAGCTTGTTTGAGCTTGTTACCCAGTGAATAATGACCTAGGTAGTACCTATTGAAAGCATCTTTAGATATAGTGGTGAGTGATAGGGCCTTTCCTTTTGTTTCATAATCTAAATTGAAATTATTGCATTACACTACTAAATAGTTTGTGAAGTTTTGGGTCTTTTCCTCGATTATAAACATTAAAGTGTGCTTGTGAATATCTCTACCAATATCATACAACTCTAAAACTTCAACTTTCCTGGTTTGTTTTGCATTTTTCTTTTATTTACTAGACTAAATAGCATTTGTGTTTCATAAGGAAAAAGAGCCAAAATCATTTCAGATATATCAGAATCACTATACATGAGTCAGTACCATTGAATACACAATTATGAAATAATGATTGCAGGGTAGTATAATGCACATCAAGGTTGAGAGTTGATGTTCTTGGTGTTGCCTATGATTTGAATTTGAGCAAGATTTGTCAAAGTTATGTATAACTGATTTAAAGTGTTGATAACTCATGTGGAAAGATACATGTAGCAAAAGATGAAAGATGAAAGACTTGTTGATTAGAAGTTCGAAGGTTTGCTTGATAGCTTAAGTAAAGCTACCAAGGTTTTCAGAGTATTTTCCATATGTCTACATCCATATAGAATATTAAAGTTGTTTCTTTGATATTTTTGGAAGTTAGAATATGTTACTATTAGTATGATTATGCATGACAGTCAAGGTAAATATTGATGATGTATGGGCTTCAGTTTTCCCATAGTAAGGTACCTTCACCCGACATATTGAACCTTGAATAAAATCTAATATTGAGATTCAGAATCTATTGAGCAGCCAATATATCTCAGGGTCTATATTTGATGATAGGTTAATCTGATTTCAGCAGACCTCCTCGAATAAATGATGTGTGCTAGAATTTGTTGAAGACCTGAGTTATATAACAGAGTTGTTGAACTAACAGTAAGGAAAATGGTAAAATCACATCTATATTTCTTAAGGTCCACCTTTATCTATAAATCAAAAGACTAAAGCTTGTTTTCTCAAAGTAGTAAGCTTATCTTCTATGAAGCCATTTCAATTAGTTATTCAGTAAGAAAAGAAGAGTGGCAACTAACTGCAACGCACCAAATTCGATGATCGATCCCACCTAATGCAATACCGCAGTGCTATTGGTGAAGCCTCTACCTCTATGACTACATTAGATCAATTGATGAATCGTAGTTAATAGCTATTGGTTTTGTGATGAAAAGAGAATTGGGAGTAAGGCCAAAACCCCTTTCCTTTACAATATTTGATCCTGAGGCCTATGGGTTATGGCCCACAAAACCTATCAGAAGTGTATTTGAGGCTTTAAGCCTTCAAAATGGTGGACTTCAACACTTTATCAGATTTCTTTATAAAAACCTAGGACCATACATTTATCGAAATACACGAGAAAACAAAGGAAACCCCACTATGAACCCATGGGCTAGACTTAAAAAAGAATACATCGGAACCTATAATTATTGCAGGTCCACTCTCAGTCCATCGCAAGCCTATTGTGCCACTCCTTCGACCTCTGATAAGCAATTGCTCTGATCTCCGATCGTCGATCAGTGCTTTATCGCTATCAACGTATCAACATATCACATATCTACTACCTCTGCACTTGACCTCTGCAATTAGTGATCAGCAATTAAGATCATGACCGTTGATCCGAACCTCGATCTGACGGTCCACTCTTAATCACGTGATCGCAATCACACTGATTCAAAGGCCCGTTCCGATCAGTCTTACAGACTTGATATGGGTATAGGCCACCCTTTATAAGGTCTCAAGTCTGGATTTCAAATCCATTCTATGTTTTCCGCTGCTTCTTAGTGTAAACTGGAATTTTAAAAGGGTTGGTTCCGATCACGCCAAAAGGTTTCCGCCAACGTGATATGACTCCTGTGCATTCATTCTTCATCCCTTCATTTGCTTCTATTGATGGACTCTGCGTTAAACATAGGTCCTCTGCCATACTCTGTTTAATATTGGATCGCCATCGATCCTTTCAGTGATCGATGGTTGATCAGTAGTATCGCAACACAGGATTAACTCTATATATGAAACATACACACAGGCACATAAAATCAACACTAAACACACACTTTTCTATATTATATAGAATAGCTACAATATAAGGCATTTCATCCTTAGGCACAAGTTCTCCCTTCGGTTACATTTTGGTCACTCTCTATCTATTCATTGAACACGTAGGCTCATATATATATAAGGAAACACTGGATCGGATCATTGGAAGGATTCGACCAATCCTCTCCATGAAACACTCAAAAACTCCCTAATCTCTCTACACGCATACATATGTGGCATATTACATTTAATAAGTCTCCTCGATACTTTTATCCATTCCATCATTTACTATGTTTTCAACATAATTGTCCCGTGTTTTGCTCGATGGTCCACATATCCTCCTTCTCTGCTTTGGATTACTCCTTTAATTAAGCGGGTAAGATGCTCCTTCATCGTTTTGCAATGAGGAATAAGAAATGAGTCACAACCTACACAAATGGTAATAGCCCCACTGTTGATGAAGCCTTTGTGACTACTGGCACTGTCTCTGCCTCTACAACTACATCAATAGAAAACTGCAACGAGTCATGAACTGATTGCAATAAGTCACCCACTAAGCCTTTGCTTCTATGACTACATCAACAGTCAACTGTAACGAGTCACCAACGCAGGATTCAAGAATGGAGAATCACAAACTGAGGAATGAGTCGTGACTATAAAATTTATACAACCTTCTGCTTGCAATTCGTTGACGTCTTTTCCATCCTGATTTATTGTTGAGGCTATTGGTTTTCCACGGGCTGGAAATGGTTTGAACGTTGGCTTTTATTTTGATGCTATTCAAGGTTAGACTCGGTCTTGAATTGGATATGGCTAGGGATATGAAACTATATAAGAAATAGGAAGGGATGTGGGCTCTCTCTTCTCTGGCTCTATCCTACCAACTATAAAATTTATACCCTAACACTGCTTGCAACAAGTCACCAATTCATAAATGGAGGATTCATAAAATTTATACCCTATCACTGCTTGCAACAAGTCACCAATTCGGAAATGGAGGATTCACAAAATTTATACCCTGGCGCTGCTTGCAACGAGTCACCAATTAAAAAATGGAGGATTCACAAACTAAGGAATTTGAATGTTCATTTTCCTTGGTCGCAACTATCAAATATATATATGTGTTCACCCTTGCCATTGATTTGAAAACCAAGAAATCAAGGATCCATTCACCGAATCACCCTTGCCCTCGATTTGAAAACCAAGAAATCAAGGCACTTGGGACCAAATCCCACCTCCCAAACCAGAAAAACTAGAAAATAGGTGATTGCAAATGAAATCTAACCTTACAAAGTAGAAAATCGGGTGATTGCAAGCAAATATAACCTCCCAAACTAGGCAAATCAGGCCAAATCAGGCTTTGCATGTTTTATCCACCCTTTTTTTTTGGGCTAAACTAAATAAATAATTATTTTGAAAATAAATATTGGGCTAACTATATAAAATGGGTGTTTTATAAAAATTTCGCCCCTCTAAAATGTAAAACCCCTTAAATTTGGCCCTTGGGCTAAAATTCACCCCTAAAATTTACCATGCTTACTGGTACCTGTGCCAGCATCAGAAGGGGTGAACCAACCACTTGGTCACTTGCTGGAAACCCCTGCTATATTGTTGATATAAAGATGCTCTGAGGTTGTCATTGATGTCAACCCAAGCAACACCAAGGATGACCCTGAACTTCCATGGCACATTGGGCATCATCGTTCATGGTTTCTCATCTCATAACCATTATAGGAATATCTACTCAAAAATATATTTCTATCGGCATATAGCTCTCTTCGTAATTCCTCATGGTTTGTAAGTTATTCAAGATTAAAGTTAGTAACCCCAATTAGTGGGATAAAACCCCATGGGGTTGTAGCATGGAATTTATCATTGATCTTGGTCATTGAATAGTAAATAATTAATAATTCTTTTAAACTCCTAAAATCCCTCCAACATTCTCTATAGAAGCCCCTCTCAACTCTATAAAAAGAAATCTAACGTATCTTCCAAAAGTAGTGATCATGGCATTTTCTCTATATGTTCTTTTCATATCTTGTTTTATTGTATGTTTAGAGATATGATCTGTGGAAGTTAGGGTTTTTGCAAGCTCCCGAATTTCATCTCAAAGAGGTGACCTTTGGAAAATCATAATAACTCTCTCTCTGAGAAGTGGATTGGAATTCTATAAAAATTAGTCGATATTGCATGGACTGTAGTTTTATGTGTATCAATATCAGAGCCGAAGGAGGAAACAATGACACGTTGCACGTCGCACAAGTTCGCTATGCTTAACTAGTCCATAAGTAGGTCATTATGAGAGATTAGGCATAACTTTTCCTTTAAGAATCTAAATCGGGTCAAACCTGTGGCATTGGAAAGAAGACTTAGAGGGCTACTACAAGACCAAATATCACATACCAGGGGATTTGAAATCACAGAGATAAATCAGATTCAATATCGTGCTCCTAGAAGGCAAGAAAAAAACTAGATCAAGTGTTGTCAAAGGGTGCAAAGGATCAAACTTTCTAGGGCAACAAAGAGCAAGGTGCAACAAAATGATGCAGCAAAGGTAAGATCTAGGTAAGTATCTTTTGTATATCATGTTCATCCCTTAATTTCATTAGGTTCTTTGTATTCTAATTTTTTGTTTTTGGTTAGCACTGACATATGCTCTGCAGGATGCGGTAAGTTTTGATATTATCATATCATGGGTATTTCCTTGAAGACTTTTTGTAGGTATTATATATTCATCAAGAGAAGAATCAATGCATAATCTAATCTTCTGAACAGTGAGAAAGGGTAGCATGATAGGAGCAGCAATCAAGGTACAGAACGATGGCAAGAAGTTCACCACATGAAGTCTTCAAGTGGGAAGCACTGCATAGAGTCATTGTAAAAGTATCATTATACAGAGTCATTGAAAAAGTTGTACAAGTTTCAATCTACCAAGAGTTGAAGAGGCAGTGTCGGGAGGTCTAGGATCATCATTAGGCGGTTGTTTCATAGTTGGAGTTATGGTCTAGTGTATCTTCTTCTTCTACATCATTCTATATCATTGTAAAGTGGATCATTTTCCTTGGTACGGGAGTCCATTCATCCTTTATTCTTCTATAGGGTGGTAGGGTGGTGCTAGTATGGTGCATCAAGTCATCAAAAGATTCAAGCCTGTGAAAACTTCAGGGTGGTAGGGTGGTGCTAGGGTGAATTGTAGCTCATTGGGTGTTGGGGCATCCATTCAGTTGACTACTGAAGAATCTCAGGCATTGGAGCATCCATCCAGTGGGAGCTGGAGAAGAATGCTTTTCTAGATTCTAGGATGTTGGAGCTTTCTTTTCAATTGGATTTTAAGATTAAAGAATTATTAGAAAAGCGTTCAAGTCGTGTTTCTCCTGGAGGGGGTTTCCACCTTAAAAACAGTGTGCATTTGTGTTCCTTTTGTTTATTGTTATCATTGTACAAACATTGATAATAATTGAAGATTAACTAATGCTCTGAAAGATTAATAATAATAATAATTGAAAGGAATATTGATTCACCCCCTCGTCAATATTTCCAACAATTGGTATCAAAGCTTGTTTCCTTCAATAACAGTTTAACAATTGGAAGGAGATCATGGAGCATACAAAGAGTGGTGTACCTCTATTCAATGAAAATAGTTATGCACTCTAGAAAGGAAGAATGGAGGTCTATCTCTTGGTGCAAGGTTACGAAGTATGGGACACTGTTCAAAATGGCTTTACACCAACCACAGATGAACAAGGTAAGAAGAATTTGGTAAATCATGTAAAAGAAAAGAATATTTCTATTAGTGGACTTATTGAATCTTCTCATCATAAGGTTTTGGGTTGTAAAACCACCAAAAATGTATGGGACAAGATTGAGAATATATATGAAAGTGACTCAAATGTCAAAGAAGCAAAGCTTCAAATCTGCAGAGAAAAATTTGAGCAACTCAGAATGAAAGAAGATGACAACATTGCAGCATACTTCCAACATGTTGATGAAATAACCAACAGTGTGGAAGGATTGGGAGAGCCTTTTGACAAGAAGGCTATTATATGAAATATTCTTAGAACATTACTAGGAAAATTCAACCCAAAGGTATCGGTCTTAGAATACAGTGCAAATCTGGCCAAACTCAGCAAAGAGGAATTGCATGGAGTTTTCATAGCATATGAAATGAGACTTGATGAAGAAGAGAGTACTTCGCATCTAGAAACTGCATTCGTTGCGTCTAAGAAAACCAATAAGGACAAACAACCTTCAAAGGCAAAGACCTACACCTACAACTGTGAAGAAAAGGAAGATGATAAAGAAGTTTTTTCAGATGGATAATATGCTTACTTTACGAGAAAACTAAAAATTGGTAAGGGAAAATTCAAAGGTAAACTTCCATTGATATGTTTTAGTTGTGGTGAGGTTGGGCATTTCACAGCAAAATGTATGAATAGAAGTGATGGAATCTCAAAAAGAAAGAAAGGCTTTAATAAATTCAACAAGCAAGGTAAGAAGAAAGGATTCAAAAGGAACTTTCTCTCTAAAGAAGATAGCTCATCATCCCATGAAGACAGTGATAGTGAAGAAGAAGCCAATGAGAGAGTATTCTTTATGGCTAAGCACAATAAACAAGAGGTATTAAACAACGAAGAATAAGGGTTGACCATAGAATAATTTTCTAAGGAGGCGATCAAGCTTATAAAAGAGCTTAAGGCTGAGAAGATCCATTCGAATACTCTTCAAAAATAAGTTCAAGGTCTCAAAATTGAAGTTGAAGAACTCATCAACAATCAACGATCTTACAATGACAGAACTGGCCTCAATTACAAAGAAGAAGAAGCTCGACCTTCTACAACAAAATACAATGGACCTATGAGATATGACAGGCATGTAGTCTTCATTGGACAAGATTTGCAAGAACAACCTTGGAAGACAATTCCCCGACAAAGATTTCCATCCGGGTACCAACATATTTTTCATGGCTATTGTTATTGGTGTGGAAAATTCAGTCATAAAGCTGTAGAATGTCGCACGTACCCTGGGAACCAATACAATTCTAGGAGATCTGTCAAATATGAACCTCCCATGGCTCATTGAAACATTAATAGATTTGAACACTTAAGAAATAATATTGAATGTTACAAATGTCGAAACTTTGGACACATAGGCAGAGATTGCAGACTTGAAAATCCTCCAGAAGAATCTTCAAAGCCACAGAATGAACGAACATGGAAGAAGAAGACTGATAATTGTTCTCTCACTCTCAAGGCTCAAAATAGCAAATATGTGTGGTATGTTGATAGCGGTTGCTCAACACTTGACTAGATATAGAAATAAATTTGTATCTTTGAAAGAGAAGAAGGATGGAACCATCTCCTTTGGAAATGATGGATATTCAAATGTTATAGGATCAGGTACCGTTAGTCTTGGAACCAAAAATGATCTAGCCAAGAATGTTCTATTGATTGAAAACATGAATCACAATCTTCTCAGTGTTGGACAAATGTGTGATCAAGGACACACAATTCTATTCAACTCCACAAAATGTGAAATCAGGAAAGGAAGGTATGGTAAAACTGTGGGTACATCAAGTCAAACTGCAAACGACATGTATGTTTTGGATGAAGAAACTAAAGCATGTCTACTACCTAAAGAAGATGAAAGTTGGTTATGGCTCAAATGAATGGGTCACTTAAACTTTGACAATCTTGTCAGGATAATAAAAAAAGGAAGTAGTACGAGAAATGTTGAAATTATCAAAACCTTTATACACACTATGTGAGGTCTGTCGGCACAGCAAGCAACCAAAATTTAGATTTAAACAAAAGAACACTTTGCATCACATCCATTGGAATTGATACATACTAATCTATGTGGTCCTATGAGAAAAAAAGTCTTAGATGGAGAATTATATTTCATGTTAATGATAGATGACTATACTAGGATGACAACCGTCAGTTTCCTAAAGAAAAAATCGGAAGCATTTGAGTGCTTTAAGATCTACAAGGAGTTTGTCGAAAATAAAATTGATTTGAAAATAAAGTGTCTAAGATCATATAATGGCGGAGAATTCACTTCCAAATTATTTCAGCAATACTGTGATGAAAATGGAATAAAAAGAAAATTTTCAACAGCACAAATACCTCAACAAAATGGAGTTTTTAAAAGAAAGAATAGAACTGTACAAGAAATGGGTAGAACAATGCTGAAGGACTCAAAATTGGATCAAAAATTTTGGGTTCAATCAATTGATACGATAGTCTTCATTATCAACATAAGTCTTCTCAGAAATAATTGCAACAAGACCCCATATGAATTATGGAAAGGAAAACCAGCTAATGTAAAATATTTCAGAATCTTCGGAAGCAAATGTTATATCAAAAGAGAACATTAAAAGTTGGGTAAGTTTGAATCATGTGTTGATGAAGGTATCTTTGTTTGTTACTCACGCAAAAGAAAGACATATAAACGTTATAATCTAAGATGGAAACAGATAGTGGAGAGCATAAATGTTACATTTGACAAAGATGGTGTTCTAACAAATAATGATGAGGATCTAGAATCTTTGAAACTTGAGACAAAGATTGAAAAAGGTATAGAGAAAATTCTAGAACAAGAAGAAACTGTCAACAAGGAAGAAGTAAATAATGATCAACAAGATATACATGAACAACAACAAGAAGCTCCTCTAAACATAACAAAATAATTGATGCAAAATAACCATCCAACAAATCAAAACATTGGTGACATAAATGAAGGAATTGGAACAAGAAAAGGTCGACAACTTTGTTCATCACAATAAGCTCACATTGCTTTTCTAGCAACCTTTGAGCTTAGTAGTTTGAAGCCAGCTAGAACGAACAACATTGGGTAGAAGCTATGAATGAAGAATTGGTTCAAATCGAGAAGAATAACACCTGGGAATTAGTTCCACAACCAAAAGATAAAAATGTCATTGGGTCTAAATGGGTGTTCCGGAACAAATTGAATGAAGATGGACAGGTTACCAGAAACAAAGAAATATTGGTTTTCAAAGGCTATGCACAAGTGGAAGTAATTGATTTCGACAAAAAAATTGCACCAGTTTCCAGAATGGAAGCCATCCTGATGTTTCTCGCCTATGCACGTTCAAGAAAAATAAAAGTCTACCAAATGGATGTTATGTTCGCATTTCTGAATGGTGAATTAGAACAAGTTTACATCGAACAACCTAAAGGTTTTCTACTATCAGAAAATAAGACTGTTTGCAGGTTAAAAAAGGCTTTGTATGGTCTCAAGCAGGCTCCCAAAGCATGGTATGCTCATCTTGGTGGATATCTATGTCAACAAGGGTTCAAGAAAGGTACTACTAATAGCAATCTTTATGTACAAATACATAAAGATAATTTAACAATCCTTGAGGTATATGTGGATGATATAATCTTTGGTAGCAGTGATGATCGACTAAGTAAGAACTTTGCTACAAAGATGCAAAGTGAGTTCGAGATGTCTTTACTTGGTGAGTTGACATACTTCTTAGGGCTTCATATATCTCAGCAAAAGAAAGGAATATTTATATGTCAAGCTAATTACATTAAGGAAATGCTCAACAAATTCATAATGGAAGATTGCAAACCTGTCCTTACTCTAATCGTAATAGGTTTCAAATTGAGCATAGATGACTCATCTAAGGATGTGGATCAGAGGTTGTACATATCTATGATTGGTATTCTTCTATATGTAACAGCCTCCAGACCAGATGTTATGCAAGAAGTTGGACAAGTAGCAAGATTCCAAGCAGCACCAAAAGAATCACATATTATTGTCGTCAAAAGAATTCTTCAATATCTAAAGGGCACAACAGAATATAGATTGTGGTATCCCAAGGGAAAAAATCTCATTATTCAAGCCATTACAAATGCAGATTGGGTAGGAAGCATTGATTATCATAAGAGTACTAGTGGAGCAACATTCTATCTAGGTGGTTGTCTCGTATCATGGTTGAGCAAAAAGAAAACCTCAATCTCGATATCTACAACGGAAGCAAAATACATTGCAACGACAACTTGTTGTACTCAAGTCCTTTGGATGAAACAAAATTGGAAATATCTTCAAGTATAATTCAGTGAGCCTATTCCCATCTTTTGTGATAAAACCAGTTCCATAAACATCTCCAAGAATCCTGTCATGCATTCAAAAACAAAACACATTCCGATCGAATATCATTTTGTTAGAGAACAAGTCGCTGAAAAGAATATCAAACTTGAATATGTTGGTACAAAATAACAAAGCATTGATATCTTCACTAAACCTTTACCTCATGAATCATTTTAATATCTTCGCCAAAATCTTGGGATTCTCCCAAGTTCTCATTAGATTTTCCTTGTTCGGAAAATAAAGGGGGAGTGGAAGTGTGTACAAGTACGTGGGATGGTTGTGTGTCAAGAGGAGTTAACCTTTTCCATTCATGTCAAAGGGGGAGAGAAGGCAATAGGAAGAGGTTCCCTGATCGCATGGGAAGTACTTGTGTTGTCATCAATTCCAAAGGGGGAGATTGTTGATCTAAAGATGATCTGAGGTTGTCATTAATGTCAACCCAGGCAGCACCAAGGATGACCCTAAACTTCCATGGCACATTGGGATTCATCATTCATGGTTTCTCATCTCATAACCATTATAGGAATACTCTACTCAAAAATATTTTTCTATTGGTATATAGCTCTCGTAATTCCTCACGGTTTGTAAGTTATTCAAGATTGAAGTTAGTAACCCCAATTAGTGGGCTAAAACCCCATGGGGTTGTGGCATGCCATTTATGATTGATTTTTTCATTGAATAGTCAATAATTAATAATTTTTTTAAGCTCCTAAAATCCCTCCAACATTCTCTATAGAAGCCCCTCTCAACTCTATAAAAAGAAACCTCACCTATCCTCCAAAATTGGTGATCGTGGAATTTTAACTATAATGTTATTTCTGCAAAGTCTTAGATGTTAAAATTAAAACCCATTTTATACGAAATCTTGATGAATGTCTTGATCTAATTTCAGATCTTGGTTCGCTATATGTTCGGAGATATGATCTGTGTAAGTTAGGGTTTTTGCAGGCTCCTGAATTTCATCTCAAAGAGGTGACCTTGGGAAAATCATCCTAACTCTCTCTCTAAGAAGCGGATTGGAATTATGTAAAATGTGGTGGATAGTGCACAGACTATAGTTTTATTTGTAATAAGTTTAGAGCTGAAGGAGAAAAAATGACATGTGGTACATCGTCCAAGTTCACTCTACTGAACTAGTCCATAATTAGGTCATTGTGAGAGATTGGGCATAACCTTGCCTTGAAGAATCCAAATCGGGTCAGACCTATGGAATTGGAAAGAAGACTCATAGGGATACTGTAGGACTGAATATCGCATATTGAGGATCTAAAATCACAACGATACATCATATTCAATATCATGCTCCTAGAAGGCAAGAAAATAACTAGATCAAGTGTTGTCAAGGGGTGCAAAGGACCAGACTTTCTAGGGAAGCAAAAAGAAAGGTGTAGAAAAATGATGCAATAGAGGTAAGATCCAAGTAAGTATCTTATGTATATGCATGTTCATCTCTTAATTTCATTAGGTTCTTTGTATTCTAATTTGTTTTTTTTCTTTAGCACTGACATATGCTCTGCAGGATGAGTTAAGTTTTGCTATTAACATGTCATGGGTATTTCCTTGAAGAATTTTTGCAAGTATTATATATTCATCAAGAGAAGAATGAATGCGTAATCTAATGCTCTGAAGAGTGAGAAAGGGTAGCATGACAAGAGCAGCAAGCAAGGTGCAGAACAACAACAAGAAGTTCACCACATGAAGTCTTTAAGTGGGCAGCACTGCATACAATCATTGTAAAAGTATCATTGTACAGAGCCATTGTAAAAGTTGTACAAGTGTCTATTTGCCAAGAGTTGAAGAGGAAGTGTCTGGAGGTCTAGGATCCTCATTAGGTGGTTGTATCATAGTTGGGGTTGTGGTCTAGTGCCTCTTCTTCTTCTACATCATTATATATCATTGTAAAGTGGATCATTTTCCCTAGTACGGGAGTCCATTATTCTTTCATTCTTCTATAGGGTAGTAGGGTGGTGCTAGGTTGGTGCATGAAGTCACCAATAAGTTCAAGCCTGTGAAAAATTCAGGGTTGTAGGGTGATGCTAGGGTGAATTGTAGCTCATTGGGTGTTGGGGCATCCGTTTAGTTGACTACTGAAGAATCTCGGGCGTTGGAGCGTCCATCCAGTGGGAGCTGGAGAAGAATGCTTTTCTAGATTCTAGGAATTTGGATCTTTCTTTTCAATTGGAGTTGAAGATTAAAGAATTATTCAAAAAGCATTCAGGTGGTTTTTGTCCCAGAGGGGGTTTCCACCTGAAAAATTGTGTGCATTTGTGTTCCTTTTGTTTACTACTATCATTGTACAAACATTGATAATAATTGAATATTAACTAATGCTCTAAAAGATTGATAATAATAGTAATTGAAAGGAATACTGATTCAACCCCACTCTTAGTATTTCCAACGTATATCCTCCTCAACAACCAAGTAAGACAATTTGTGCCATATGACCATACCATCCTTCTTTGCACGAATGTGCAGATTATGGAAATACGCCTTAAAGTCAGCAACATTCTCATACTGTGTTTGGAAATTCAGCTATAGCCTCGGTCGCTGGTTGATCACCATCCTAAGTTTTGTCTCAAATAAGACCCAAAATATCTGTCTCTATTACGCACATAGGTTCTTCAGTGGCCCATAGTAAAGAGACCTTCACAGCCTCTAGGAGGTCTGAGTCATGCTGAGAAAATTGACTTTCCTCGGGTGTCCTCCGGACCACTAATGCAATCATCATAAGCAACCAAGCATAGTGGAATGCCTTGCTCTCATCCTGTGCCTCCCTGCAATCTTCCAAAGATTATTTACATAAATATTGAGCCCAATTATACTGGACTCCTTTGGCGCACTACACAGCCAAAGAAACAACAGGCGTCGACACTTCATCCGTGTGACACTTTCACATGATCTTACCAGCTCAAATATTCGCAGAAAACTGTACTATGACATATGAAATCGAGTGGATGGAGTATCCGTGTGACTTATTCACCAGACCAAATCTGCGCTTCATTTGGTCCATCAGCCTCTTTTCCTACAATTTTCCTACAAACACCTCTATAGGGTCCACTCCTTGGTATGGCAGCAGTGTCATTCGATGGGTCAACATATCAGTGATGGGGTTGGGTTCTCCCAGCCAAAGACACTCATCATGTACCAATGTCAACAATTGGTGCACACATATGGTATTGATATTGGTGCGACTGAAGTGCGGCACCCACAACATACTCAAGAGGCTCGTGGCCCCAACACCAGCCACCCATTTTATTGGTTCCAACCATGTGACATTTAACTCTTCATAATAGACTTTTGATAGGTATTTGCTCAGTGCCAACTCTGGGAAATTCTCATGGTCCCCTATGTCCCAATCCTCCAACTTTAATATCGGTATACAGGCCAACAAAGCGCCCTCAAACATCACATTCTCCAATGATAATGGCGTGGAAACCATGAACTTTGCGTTTTCCAGACCTTTTGGCACTTTAGCGGTGGAATTTCAGGGTGGGGTATACTTTGACAGCCAAGTTATCGGCTTAACCTCCTATGCATCAATCTCTTCTATGCCTTCGCACAATTCTTCCTCATCCAAATCTAGTGGCTTTATCAGCTGTTTGGACCAATCCACCTTCCCTTTCTAACAGATTTTAATCAGGCTTTTCCATGTTAGTTATCACATTGGGACTTGTTGAGGCTTTTTCTACTTCTTATCTCCCATCATGGAAGTAGAAGACGTAGGCATTGGAGACCTAGGTGCATTAGTCATAAACCCTACAAGTATAGGTTGGGTTGGCTTTGTCTTAGGGTGAGTTTCAGTCATTCTCTCAAGGAAGATCTTACGATTCTAATCAGGCAAGTTTGTGAACTCTAACCATGAAAGAAGTTCCTCTCAATCTATCTCAGACATACAACCATTTACTTGGTACAAAGCAAGGTGAAAAAACTTAAGGCAAAATCTCAGGAAGCAAAGTGTTTGAATACGAAGTGGTATTCCATATTTATATACTAATTTGAATTCAAATCCAATTGTTCCCTCTAATTCTTGGTCATTAATGAAACTTTGGTGGTAAATTTCCAAATATATGCTCCATAAATGATTTTCCCCCGCTCCTTTCAACATAAAAATTTCCATCCAATCAGTTATAGTGCTTCCAAAGGTCACTTTTTGGCTAGGTTGTATGAGGCCCCTCCTTCTAGTGCAGCTCCTTCAGTGTCTTCCTTCAACTCATTGTGTGGCCCACTCATTTTGGCCTTCCCACTTTCAGGCAGTGTAGTTTACAGTCCCGTACTTCCTTGTAGCTGCTTGGAGTACTAAGACTATCTCGCAATCATATAGTCATTGTGTAGGGGCGAAATCACCCTTGTACAACTTCAATCGACTGCCATTGAACTTTCCCTAAAATAATTCCCCATTCAACTTTGTGAGATGAACTATGCCTCCATCTATAATTTCCTTAACAACATAAGTCCCCAACCAATGCATTTGAAACTTTCCAAGTAACTTTGTGAACTTACTATCATATAGCAACACTAATCTTCATTCTTGAAGGTGTGTTGTTTGATATGGCAATCATGTGATGCCTTTTCATGGTCCTTTTGCACCTGCTGGTGAAATCTCGCCAAGAAGTGATCCTCTTCTAACTCTACCAGTTGTGTGAGTCGTTCCTCCATGGTATCACGATCAGCCATGATCGTAATTGCTACAATCCGCAAACTTGGCACAATATATTCCATGGGCATTATAGCCTCCTGTCTATACACCAATCTAAACAGTGTTTTTCTTGTCAAGTTTTTGTAGGTAGTCCTGTACGCCCAAAGGACCACTGGTATGCGCATATCCTGGTCATTTTGCTTCATGTTGCAAATCTTTGTCAAGGCGCTCTCCAAAATTTTGTTGAAGGCTTCTACTATGCCATTCGCTTGAGGGTGATAAGGTGCACTCTTTTGATGATATATTTGGAATTACTCAAGCAGTGCAACAATTGTTTCATTTAAGAAAAGTGTGACCCTATCACTCATTAAAATCTTAGGGTAGCTAAACCGAGTAAAAATATACTCAAAGATAAACTTCATGGTTGTAACTGCACTATAATCTTTTACAGGTTGTCCCTCTGCCCACTTGGTAAAGTATTTAGTTGATGTAATGATATATCTAGCCCTTGTCTTTTTCCCTAGTGGTTTTATTGGCCCCACAAAGTCTATCGCCCACTTATCAAATTCCTACAACATCACTTGCAGATTTAGTGGTAGTTAATCTCTTTGCGATGGTCTCCCTATCCTTTGACAAACATCACATGCTTTGTAATAGGTCTTAAAGTCGTTATGCAGAGTATGCCACCAAATTCCTGTGCATAGGATTTTCTGTGTAGTTTATCTTCATGCATAATGTCCTCCTGCTACTTGTCCATGTGCTTCTGCAAGGATACTTGGCCTCTCATAGTCCAGGATGTATCTACACAATATCTCATCAGAGCCCATTTTGTATAAGTGTCTAGCGATAAGAGAGCAATCAGCAGCCCAGGCCACTAGTTCTTTCTTTTGTTGCGTCGAGTACCCTTCCGGAGCTGTACCATTAGACAATAATTTAATTATATTTGTGAAATGATCATTTGCGATGCGAACAATGAGGATTTGTGCATCAGGTAACCCTTCCTCTAGATTTTTAGACTTATCACCATTTTCAATTCATGAGAAGTGATATTGACCAGCATTCAGACATGCTAGCTTCACAATTACTTCGAAATCATATTCCTAGAATAGCAACAACCACCTGCAAATATTCCCCCCTAACACAGGCTTGTTGACCAAATATTTTAGAGAAGAATGGTTTGTATACATCTTAAAGTGCGCACCCAACATATAGTGTCTAAATTTCTATAGCGCGTACACCATTGTTAAACCTTCGCGCTCTGTGGTTGAGTAATTCTTTTCCACTTTCAAAAACTTCCTACTTTATGCCATTGGATGGTGTTGACGGTGCTGGACCCACCAACATTTCAAGGGGATCTCCCTAGTAAGAAGTCCCAATTAGACCTCAAACAGTTTGGTGTAGGAGTCCCAGCAGTGGGTCGTAAGGTAATGCCTGGACTGCGATGTCGCACAAAGGAAAGTAAGATAAATATATCAGTAGAAATAGTGTGACCGCTGCATTGAGCCAGGGAAGGTGCATGAGAGGTGATAACATAGGTGGGATGAGATGAGTGTGCCCCTTGACAACTTGTATCAGTACTCAGCTGGGAAGGGAACACACGAGCAAAGATGCATCAAAAACTAGAAAGCAGATCATTCAACAATCCAAAGTGATGGTTAAACCAACAACACATCTACAACAAGATTCATATAATTTCATACGAAGCAGTTCATACACAAATACGTAAGTTAAACAACATACATCACTAAAGCAACTGGAACAATCCAACTACAATAACAACATCTGCGTGAAAATGTGTTGGCTCTTATTATATTAATAAGTGTAAGTTCCAACCATACAATACATCCATGTAAACCTGCTAGCCCCAACAGTGGAACATTATAGCCACATCTGCCTTCTCCTCCAAAGAGATGAACTAGCTCCATGTAGTGGAGAAGCCAAGGCGCATTATAATACTGTCGAAGCTCTTTCCAAGATAGTCTTATCAGAAGCTTGGCTGACCAAAATCATATGAAATGAGTTATGAGGGACTATTTATAGCAAAGGGTGGGGTGACCCTTGACATTCCCCTTTGTGACAGTTCAACTACCCTCATTACTCTTCACCTACACTATGACTGTTACATCCAACTATTGACACTTGACTTACACTTGACATGACTCAACATTACAATGCACATGTACTCATGTGAGACAAAATGGTTTGAGCAAGCCATGCAATACATCACTGACACTCGGCCCACTGTGATGTGAACAACTCTTTGACATGCTTGTGATGGTGAAGGTGGTGAGTTGATGCCAAGCTTGGTTGACCATGATGGTGTGCATGCACCTCATGGTGATATCTTTCTGAAGCGAACTCTTGTCTCTGTTGCAGCTGGTGCATTGATTTGACTCCTTCATCCAACTCATCTACTAAAATGCACATGGTCTTCTTGGGTGTGGCTGAACTAGCAACACAGTGATGCATAGTGTCCCTGCTGATCTTCAAGTGTGTGCTAGTGGTCATGTGCATCAACTTACCGAAGTACATGTTTAGCTCTAGTTGGACTTGCTTCTTGTCTTCACCTTGGTGAGTGTGATGAATGGGTTGGATTGAATGCATGTGCACAATGACATGCATGTTGCTGAATCCCTTTCATGTGATTAAGAACACTGCTCGTCATGTCTGCTTTGTGCCAGTTGCTAGGATGGATCTTTAATTTGTACGAGCATAGTTTCATCCGTGAGTGCATGTTGCGCCCACTGTTGTTCCTGTTCCTTCTATAACTCGTTCGTCTATTTGTGGAGCTTCACGTTCTTCCTTTAATTGTTGCTTTAGCACATGAAACTCTTTCTTTGTTCCATTCTCAATCTTTTCACGATCTTCATGTCGCGCTGTCACCTCATAGCGTGAGTCTCCAAAGTTGTTTTCATCATCAGAGGACCTACTTGAGCTTGCAACTTTCTTCTGCCTCTGTGTTGTCAACAACCTTCCTCTTGCATTTTTTTCATTTGGTATGCTGCATTCAACTATTGTTCATAATGTTGCTCATTGTAATGTTGTTGTTGCCATATCTTGATTCCCCTGTCTACAAACAACTTGATGTCTTCGTGAATAGGCAAGCTCATATACACTTGATTGACTACATCCCAAAGTGTGCTCTAAATGATGTCTTTGACTTCTGCTCTCCTGGAACCATTGTAGCTATGCTACTGAGAGGAAAATGAACACCTGTAATACCTGGAGACATGGAAACACTCATGGAAAACAATCTATCAGTCGAAAATCAAAATGAACTTAAGAACTAACTTGCAAGATACCTATGTTACTAATCATGAAGGTTGCGCACTTTTAGTTGTGAGGTTAGCATACTGACTGCCAAGACTACACAAGGCACAGTCTGGGCTACTAGCAGACTGACTGACTGCTAGAACTGCGTAATGCACAGTCCAGTCTATCTGTTGACTATTGGAATTGCGCAATGCACAATCTCAGCTAGCAATGGTTGTAGGCTCAGTGACTGCATTGCACAATTTTCTTGGCCAACAGTCATTGTCCCTCCAGATTGCACAAAGTAGGCCTGGGGAATAGTTATTGGGAATAAATGCACATTTCTGGAGAGGAAGGCAAAGCCTTCCCTCTCAAGATTGCGCAATGTTGTCTAGTGAGGCAGAGTTTGGGCCAAGGTTGGCCAGACTTGCCGACATGCAACTGAACATGAATGTGAATGCGAATTCATGCTGATAATGAGTGTAAGCATAAGTAAATGATCATACATGCAAATGGTGAATGACAGATTCAGAAAATGGAACAACATGCATGTGGGTGAGGCGAGTCGTCGAATCAAAGACCGTTCGCAAAAAACAGTTTCATGCATGCGACAACAGTGAGATGTTGATGAAAACTAAAATGGTGCTAAGAAAGGCTAATATACATGTAAATCACAACAAGCTTTCAAAGAAATCAAGAAAATAGTACTCATACAAGAAAAAACGAAAAAAAAGTGACATAAATTCAACATAAGGCATGGGAAGCGGGCTTACCCCAAAACAACTGAGCTGAATGTGCCGATTACTCCTAGATGTGATGCAGGATGTCAGAGATGTAAGGTTGATTTGAGGAATGATCTCTGCAATGTCTGGTTGATGAGTTTTGATAACATCGAGGCTATGATGTGCATGCCACAAATCTAGGGAAAGCGACACTTGCCAAGAGGTTTCTGAAATGATCCTTGCATGTAACCTCCACTTGCTAAACATAGATCCTTGAAATAATGGATGCCTTTGCATGCTGCCTTGGGAGAAGTAGCCCATGCATGCAATTCTGTTTTTCTTGGTCCTGCAGGGAATTGGTCAACTCAGCTACACATGAAAGAGGTTGTTCGATTGCTTGAAGGAAATACGCATTTCTAGCTCGGAGCTAGGCTGACTACCCAAGAGATTTGTGCAATTTATGGGTAAAGTAGTTGATTGCCACCCATATTTGTGTAAATTCTAGGCTGAGCAGCCCTGCACGGGAATTGTGCAATTCCTGCTGGGAGTGTTGACTAGCAGAATTGCATATTCTTTGAGCCTAGAAGGCTTCCAGACATGATTGCGCAATTTCTGGAGGGAAGGCCAGTTTCCCTCCAGAAATGTGCAATTTTCTTGGGGAAGTTGCTCAGCTTGCAGCTAGACCAAGTCTGAGTGAACAACTTGTGAGGGGAATGGATCAAGCTGTGATCGACAGGCTGCCTTTGTGCAAGAAAAACAATGAAGCTTGTGTGCTTGAAGAAGCAAGGAAATTTGTTGTGAAAGTTTGTTAGGGAGGCTCCAAAATAGGCTAAGGAAAAAATTTTGGAGGGTGGTTGTAGCCGCTACAACACTTGGCGATACATTGGTAGAACTCCAGCTCTCTGAATGGACCTTGTTCGTGAAAAGAAAGTCTAACACCTCCAGAAGTATTGTTCAGTTCTCATCTCATCTTGGTTTCACACTAACTTGATTGTAAGATGTAGCATCTCCCAAACTCTTGGTCGATTGACACACATTCCAAGCCAAGGAAACATATTTGTTTTGATTGGGGTTGAGGGGTATATAGGTTCACAAGAAGTATAGTCATCATAGTCTTAGTTTCATCTCTGGTGTTGCTCCACTACCAACAGGCTTGGACAGTACCCCGATGGAGTCACATAGGAACACAAGCATGGCTCCACTGCCAGTGAGCTTGGTTAGTACTCCTGCAGAGTTACTTGCATCATATCCCTATGTAGGAAGCCTTTCTCTTCTTTTGCCTCATTCATTTTTCATTTTGAATTTTTTGACTTTTCATTTTTTTCATTTTCGTAACTATGCATAACACTTATTCATTTCAGAGGTGGAAGAGGGATCTTGACTTATTGAGAGAAGAAGAGGTTGTACTAGTGGAGAAGTAGTTTATTGTTTCTCTGATGTGCCTGTTAAGGTTTCACCCCTTCACCTTACTCTACTTGACTGAGCTTACAAGGGTTAACCTCAAAACAACCGACTAGATAAGGTGACACTTGTTAGCATGCAATCATTGTGTTTTCACCAAGGTTCACTTCGAATAGTATGTATTTTCCTTCGACATATCATGGAATAAAAGTAACAATATCATCATACAGAGGCAAGATGATAGATAACCATGTAGTGATAGATGTACAAGATCTCTTTTACTTTACCCAACTCGTTTCAAGAGTCATACATGGTTTAATGCAAAACTAGCCTACAAATGAAACAAGTGAATTGACAAACAATAAAACAAAGCAAGAGCAGAAGCAAAAGTGAAACCAAAGCAAGTAAGAAAAAAAGCAAGCAAACAAACCAGCAAACAAAGCATGTAATCAAACAAGCATGAAAGCAAACAACTAAAAACAAACACTACTCCTACTCCTACACTAACGGTGCATGGGCTTGATCACGTGAAGTGATATTTCCTATGTAGCCACCGACGCATTGGTTGACCCATGTTGGTGAAGGTATGGTTCGTGGACTTATCATGGTGTTGTGTGACACTACGTACAACTCTGAAGCATAAGAAGACTCTTGACTGTGACATGAAAGCAACTGAAAAAAAACAAAGATAACTAGTGTCGTGCATGAATGCTTGCAATGTAAGATTCCTCCAATTCATGAGCAATGGGATCATGTAGTTCGAGTGAAGGAAGTGTGATCTATGTGTGAGATGGATCTTCAATGCATACAGATGAGTGATGAGGAGCATTGGGTGATTGAATAGTTTCACAATTGGAAGTGAGGCTAACCCTAAGAGAGAGAGGAGTTGACATAACCATTGGCTTAGGATAAAGTGCCTCAACATTCTTGGGTGTTTCAACTTCACCATCAGATAGATCATCATAAACTGGTGGCTTCGAAATATCGGTTGCGATAAAGTCATGATCATGATAAAAAATGGAAGTAAATGTATCACAATTGCCATGATCACAAAAATAAATTATTTCATCGACATCCTCATGATCATATGAATCAAACAGAGGGATAGATGAAAAGCGAACAAACTCATCCTCTATGTTTTTGGAAAATACAGATGAAAGATAAAGTGGATTTTCAACGAATAGCTTATCCTCTCTGTTGTCGAATGATTGATCAACATCCGTTGAGTCTTGCGAGTGATCAATAATGGGTGCATCCGTAGATGAAGACACACATGAAAAATCATGGATGGAAGGTTCACCAAAGAGGTCAGGAAAGAAAGGAGGGGGCTCGGACAGAAGGGAGTCATCCTTTGCAGAGTGTTGATGCTCAAGCTCCCACTCATACTCTTCATGAATGAAAACACATGTTGGTTGTGCAACACCAACTCCGTCAATGGATTGTCCCTCATTCATAACAAGAGAAAAGTCTGAAATGGACGAACACAGGACAATATCATTCGAAAAAACAGCCAAGTGCAAAGAAGGAGGTCATAGAAAAGGATTCATATGAGAAATCGAAGGACTCACAACTAAATCTACGAGAAAATTGAGTGAAGTGATGTTTGGAAAATGTGAAAATTGAATAGGAGTGTGAGCATGATCCTCAACATCACTAGGCAGTGGTGGAGCTGTTGAACAAGAGGGAGGAAAAAAGTCAGTCAAGACAGTTCCCGCATTCACATGAGATTGCATAGATCCATCAATGAATAATGTTGAGTGAGGCTTGATCTCAAAGCTTCTCTTGGGACAGGCAGATTTCTTAAGGAAATAATCGAACCAGTCCCAAAGATAAGAAAATTTCATTTGGCTCCTCGGAGCTTGAAACCGCAAGTCACGAAAGCACTGCCAAAAATTAATAACCGATTCATGTGGAGCCCTCTATTACTATAATAGTTTTCGGTCAAGATGGTCTGGATCAAAATGATAGAGCGTATCTTCAATGAGATCACAGAAGTTCTCAAGTGAGTGCACAGTGTCAGCCGGTAGGCTGAGCAACCAATGACGTGGGGATTCGTGAAGTGTGTGTGCAAGCAACAAGCTGGCCTGTTCATCAAAACACCCATCTTCCTCATGAAGAATGGAAAGAAAGTCATGTAAGTACTTAGGCCAGGCCACTTCACCTTCACCATCATACACAAAAGTGGACAAGAGATAAGAAAACTACCTCGTGATAGAGACATCTTCACGATTCAAAAAACATCGCGGAGGGAGAATAGTGCAAGAATCCATGAAAGGTATGCAAAGGTTAAAAAATAGATGAGAGGACACAACTTGTCGCCAGGCCTTCCTTCTACCACCAGAAACGTTGACAGTGCTGGACTTGCCAACATGTCAAGGGGATCTCCCCGGTAAGAATTCCCAATTAGACCTCAAATTGTTTGGTGTAGGAGTCCTAGCAGTGGGTCGTAAGGTAATGACTTGACCGTGATGTTGCAAATAGGAAAGTAAGATAACTCTATCAGTAACAACGGTGTGACCGCTGCAGCGAGTCAGGGAAGGTGCATGATAGGTTCTAACATAGGTGGGTTGAGATGATTACGCTCCTTGACAACCTGTATCAGTACTTAGCTAGGAAGGGAACACGAGCTAAATGCATCACAAGCTGGAAAGCAGATTAGTCAGCAATCCAAAGTGATGGTTAAACCAGCAACACATCTACAACTTGATTCATATAATTGCATACGAAGCAGTTCATACACAAATATGTAAGTTAAACAATATATATCACTAAAGCAACTGGAACAGTCCAACTACAATAACAACGTATGCATGAAAATGTGTTGGCTCTTATTATATAAAGAAGTGTAAGTTCCAATCATACAATACATCCATGTAAATCAGCTAGCCCCAACAGTGGAAAGTTACGGCCAAATCTGCCTACTCCTCCAAAGAGATGAACTAGCTTCGTGCAGTGGAGAATCCAAGGCGCGTTACAATATTGTCCAAGCTCTTTCCAAGATAGTCTTATCAAAATCTTGGTTGACCAAAAGCCCATACAATGAATTATGAGGAACTATTTATAGAAAAGGGTGGGGTGACCCTTGACATTCCCCTTTGTGACAGTTCAACTACCCTCATGACTCTTCACCTACTTTATGACTGTTACATCCAACTATTGACACTTGACTTACACATGACATGACTCAACGTTACAATGCACATGTACTCATGTGAGACAACATGGCTTGAGAAAGCCAAGCAAGACATCACTGACACTCAGTCCGTTGTGATGTGACCAACTCTTTGACGTGCTTGTGATGGTGAAGGTGGTGAGATGGTGTGAAGCTTGGTCATCCATAATGGTGTGCATGCACCTCATGGTGATATCTTGCTAAAGCGAACTCTTGCCACTGTTGCAATTGGCACATTGGTTTAACTCCTTCATCCAACTTGTCTACTAACATGTGCATGGTCTTCTTGGGTGCAGCTAAACTACAAACACACTCATGCATAGTGTCCATATTGATCTTCAAGTGTGTGTTTGTGGTCATGCTTATCAACTTGACGAAGTACATGTTCAACTCTAGTTGGACTTGCTTCTTGTCTTTGCCTTGGTGAGTGTGTTGAATGGGTTGGATTGCATGCTTGTGCATAATGATATGCATGTGTCTGAATCCCTTACATGCGATCAACAAAATTTCTCACCATGTTTGCTCCGTGCCAGCTGCTAGGATGGATATTTAACTTGTACGAGCACATTTTCATCCGTGAGTGCATGTTATGCCCATTGTTTTTCTTGTTCCTGTTGAAACTCATTCGTTTGTCTATAAAAATTCATGTTCTTCCTTGAGTTGCTTCTTCAGCACATGCAACTCCTTCTTGTTCCATTCTCTGTCTTGCGCGATCTTCATGTTGCGCCATCACCTCATTGCGTGAGTCTCCAAAGTTTCTTTCATCATCAGAGGATATGCTTGAGCTTGCAACTTTGTTCAACCTTTTTGTTGTCAACAACCTTCCTCTTTCATTTGTTGCATTCGGTATGCTGCCTTTAGTTGTTGTTCATGATGTTGTTTGCTGCGATGTTGCTTCTGTCATATCTTGATGCCCTTGTCTACGAACAACTTGATGTCTTCATGAGTAGGCAAGCTCATAGACACTTGATCGACTGTGTTAGCGCTTGGAATTCACCTAGGCTGAGATAGACAAACTCTCAAGGCTACATCAAACCATTTCACCTCGTAGCTAGCCCTACGAGGTATGAGAAGGCTCTCTCGGGTCAGATTCGGTAGATCTTTCAATATAATAAACTGACCAATTAGGAATAAAGATTTTAGGCTAGTAAATTGATAAGGGAGGTTGATTTAAAGATTTTTGGTTTTTTGGTGGCAATTGGAGGGAGTGCAATTCAGGGTGCGGGGATTGAGCACAGTTTTTGCAGGGGGATCTTTGGGGCAAGGTAGGAGTAAGCGCTGATGCTTTAATCTGAGATGGATGATCAGGGATGATAGAGAAGGGGCTAAAGAGGGCAAACAACCATTTGAATCCTCTCTAGATAGCAGAAAACATAAATTTTGAACAAACTAAAAAGCTGAGCATGTCAAAGCATGTATTCAAACTTTACCACTTCATCTGTCCAAATAGAAGCAAAAGAGAGATGTAGAATACATAAACAAACTTACAAGAACATGTAGAGAACACACCATCAACACTAAAATCCACAAGAATCCACAAGGATGTCTGCAAAACCCTGGCCTTCTTCCTCTTGAAATTGCAAAGATAGATGTACAATATACAATGAAACTTTCTCCCACAAGAGTCCAACCTTCCAACCTCTCAAAATGACTAAGAGACCACATAATTTAGGCAAGCTAACCTATTCCCTTGCCTCTAGGGGTCGAGCTCATTCTTCTAGGAGCAGTTTGAACTAATTCCAAACTAAGCACTAGATAATAGGCAGCTCAACAACTTGCCTCTATTACTTAGCTAACTAATTCATGCATTAATTTTTCACTTTTTACATCAGGGAAGCTTCTAGAAGAGTAAAGAGAGGTAAAATCTATCAAAGTGCCATGAAAATATTACAT
>APFE030410635.1:182989-193980 GCA_000404065.3 Pinus taeda | reverse complement strand
GGGATCTGAGTGTTGGGAAGTGTATGATAAGGTACATGAAGGATAGGGGAAGGTGTATGAACATCAGGAAACAAGTTTTGCCATTGATTTGACCATCCAAAAGAAATTGGCTTCAAAACCCTAGGAGAGGGAAATGAACTTGCCAAGGCACAACTGAAGCATGAACAAGATGTAAAATGACTCATTAGACACTGACATGATAATGACAACCCTATGAATGATGATAGACTCAGCTGAATGATGACATAGCCCGCCATTTGGACAAATTTAGAAGGAGTGAAAGCAAACCCTAGACCTAATGCCTAGTGACCAAATTTTGCTTGAAAACTCTTTGAAATGACAAAATTTGACCTTGACACTTCAAAATCACTTTGTAAGAGCACATTTGATCACTGGAGGAAGGCTGTAAAGACTGACACTAATAGACTGCATCCCCAAGTGTGCTCTGAATGTTGCTTCAACTTTTCCTCTCTTAGAACCATTATACATGTGCTTCTAAGAGGTAGATGAACACCTACAATACCTGGAGACATGGAAACACTCATGGCAAGCAATATGTCAATCGAAAACCAAATGAACTTAAGAAATGACTTGCCACATACTTGTGTGATTGATCATGAAGGTTGCACAATTTCAGCCCAGAGGTCAGGAGACTGACTGGAAATACTGCACAAGGCACAGTCCGAGCTACTAGGTGACTGAATGACTGTTGGAATTGTGCAATGCACAGTCCAGTCTATGTGTTGACTATTGGAATTGCGCAATGTGCAATCTCAGCTAGCAATGGCTGCAAACTCAATGACTGCATTGCGTAATTTTCTTGGCCAAAAGTCATTTTCCCTCAGGATTGTGCAAAGTAGACTTGGGAAACAACTACAAGGTAGAAATGTGAATTTCTGGAGAGGAAGGCAGAGCCTTCCCTCTCAGGATTGCGCAATGTTGTCTAGTGAGGCAGAGTTCGGTCCAAGGTTGGCCAAACTCGCCGACGGGCAACTGAACGTGAATGTGAATGCAAATGCATGCTGATATAAGAATAAGTAAGTGATCATGAATGCAAATGGTGAATGACAGATTCAAAAAATGGAACAACATGCATGTGGTGAGGCGAGTTGCTGAATCGGTGACCGTTCATGAAAAGCAGTTTCACGAATGCAATAGTAGTGAGATGTTGATGAAAACTAAAATGGTGCTAGCACAATCTATTATACATGTAAACGACATAAAGTGTTCAAAGAAATCAAGAAAACAATACTCATACAAGAGAAAACACAAAAAGTGACAAAAATGCAACACAAGGCATGGGAAGTGGGCTTACCCCAAAATAGCTGAGTTGAATGTGCCAACTGCTCCTAGATGTGATGTGGGATGTCAAAGTTGCAAGGTTGATGTGAGGAATGAGCTCTGCAATGTCCGATTGATGAGTTTTGATAACATCAAGGTTGTGACGCACATGCCACAAATCTAGGGAAAGAGACACTTGGTGAGAGGTTTCTAAAATGATCCTTGCATGTAACCTCCACTTGCTAAGCATAGATACCTAAAACAAGGAATGCCTTTGTATGCTACCTTGGGAGAAGCAACCCATGCATGCAAGCCTGTTTTTCTTAGTCCCAGAGGGAATCGTCAACTCAGCTGCACATGCAAGAGGCTATTCGACTTCTTGAAGGAAATGCACATTTCTGGCTGGAAGTTGGGCTAACTGCCTAGGAGATTTGCGCAAATTTTGGGTAGAGAAGCTGACTGCTGCCCAGATTTACGCAAATTCTAGGTTGAGCAGCCTTGCTGGGGGAAATTTCACAATTCCTGCTAAGAGTGTTGACTAGCAGAATTACGCAATATTGGAGCCCAACAAGCTGCCAGATAGGATTGCGCAATTTCTGGATGGAAGGTTGGTTTCCCTCCAGAAATGCACAATTTTCTTGGGGAAGCTTCTCAGCTTGCAGCTGGACCAAGTCCGGGTGAACAACCTATGAGGGGAATGGATCAAGTTGTGATCGACAGGCTGCCTTTGTGAAAGAAAAACACTGAAAGCTTGTGTACTTGACAAAGCAAGGCAAGTTGTTGCGAAAGGTTGGTGGGGACACTCCAAAATAGGCTAAGGCAAAATTTTAGAGGGTGGTTGTAACCGCTACAACAAATGGTTGATATCTTCGTTGCCTAGTTGGGTCAGCACAATGCCTAGCGCAATGTAGGAAGCATCTACATGAACATGGAACTCTTTCTTCCAGCCGGGGAACACAAAAATGGGTGCAGTGACCATTTTCTCCTTTAAGACATCCAAACTTTACTAGCAATCCTAGTCCCAACAAAATGTCGCATCCTTTTTCAATAATGTTTCCATCAGTGTAGTTATTTACGCATATGCTTTGATGAACTTCCTGCAATACCCTATATAGCCCAATGTTGCGCGCAGTCATTAACATTCTTTAGGGCCTCCAAATTAATGATTACTACAATCTTGGTAGGGCGTACCATCAATCCCTACTTGCACAAAATGACCTAAGAGTATCCCATAAGATACACAGAATATGCATTTCTTTAGGTTAAGGGTTATCTAATGCTTTTGACAAGTATCCACAATGAGGAGAAAACTAGCAACATGGCTCTTTACTAATCCAAACATTGTCCAGTCATCAAAGTAGACCTCCAAAAGTTTGTCGATAAATTCCTGGAAGGCCACAATTACCACCCACGAGAAGCTTACAAGCGCATTCTTAAGCTCGAAATGCATCACTGTATATTGACAAAAACCCCACTCAGTTGCGAAGGTGGTCTTACTCTGATCCTCCAGTGTGATCTTGATCTGATGGTACCCTCTGAACCCATCCGTGAACGAGTAGGCTTCCTGCCCCCCAATATTCTCTAGTACCTTGTCTATGAATGGCGTAGGGAATGAATCATGTACACACACATCATTCAAATTCCTTAAGTCTACACATATATGAATTTCACCCTACGTTTTCTTTTGCTGAACCACCATGGGACTAATCCAGTCTGACTCCTCCATAGGTTCAATGATCTTGACTTCAAGCATCTTCACTCTTTTTCCTTATACTTTGGATTTAATCGGTAGGGGAATTTCTTTACTGGTTTCGCATATGGCTTCAAAGTGATATTCATGACACCCACATCCCCTACTATCCCTTTTAGATCAGAGAACTTGGTGAGAAACAAGTCCTGATATTCTCGCAATAGCTCCACGAATTTATCAATTGTATCTTCATCCCAATAGTCACCTATTTTTGTGAACTTCGGCTGCACTATGATCCAATAATCACCTACTTGGTCTTTAAAGGTTCTAATATATCATGGATTTTTGCCTTAGCTATACCTCGACTTGGCATTGTCCTTCAGACTCATGAATATCGATGTTCCTGGGATCTTCTTTCCCATCCTCCATGGTCATATTATAGCATTCGAGTGTATGGCGCAGTTGCGTACACCAATTTGGTTGTACCTATTCAATTGGCTCTTCAGGAATTTTGAATATTGAAACTTTGATCTCTTGGAGCGCTTGATCTATACATTGAAACCCATCTTCAAAGCTAAAAGTTAGTATGAAACTTTCTTTCAGGACATCCCATGTTGTTGTTCCATGTCGCAACTTAGTTTCTAAATACCAATTGATCGTGATGGTGTCTAAGGTATGACAAAATATATGAACCCACTCTGGTTGTGGTTCTTCTCCCCATGCTTTCATCCACGTGCCAAATGCTCGCACGAATCATCCTTCCTTATGAATTTCTTCATAGTGTAGGTATTGGCGTGCCCAAACCTAAACTTCATCATCCTTCTATATTCTTTCCAATATGTAGTACTATTCTTATGTGTACCCCACCATTGGACAGGTGTAGCTCACAACGCAATATCTAGAGCTTAGAACCGATGCTCCTCCCATACATCCCTTTCAAATTTATCCAGAAACAAATTTACATCTTCTAAACCATCATAATAAGGCAAGTTTCCTACCTCAATGGATTTACATCAAAGCAATTTGGTAAGTCTGTTGCAGCACAACGATGATACTTCATGCAATTGGTTCTGCCAACGATCGAGCTCCTCATCAGAATCTGAAGTGCAGGAACTATCCCTTTCCCACGTGATCCATTCATCCGCAGTAGGTTTATTCTAATCATCATATCGCGTAGTGATCTTGTAGACCTAATAAATGTCTTCGTCTTCCTCATAATCTTGAACCAGTTCAGTATATCGCGCGCCTTCGGTCAGATCCAATGAAACAATAACCCTTAGCTCCTTCCTTTCGAAGGTCATTTTACTCTTTTTGAGGTTGATGAACACGTTCATATCAAAGGCCCAATCAATTCCAAGCAGCACTAGGTATGGGTTACTATCATCGACTATCTCAATCACTTCAAAATCATCTAAGGTGCTTGCTCCTTCAATATCTACGATTATGCCATATAGGCACCCCATAGGAATAATAATTTGTTGGTTTTCCATTCGTAGATGGATCAGGAACCATTGCAACATGAGTCTCTCTATTCTCTCCCAGGTTTGTTTCTGAAAAACATTCACATCAAACCCTAAATCGAGAATTACCTGGTCCATCTCGTACTCTCCGATTTGCATAGTCAGCCTCATCTCGCAACCCGTTCTCTTCTTGGTTTCCCACCTTGTCTACCGCACGACGTTCAGGAAAGGGTTTACTCTTTCCAATACAATTATCTATCAGTTCCTATAGCCCTTCTATTGCCTTCTTCTCCCTTAGAATCTTTATGTAGATCTTTAAAAATGATGCTAATAATGAGGGTTTTGTGTCCTGCGTAGTACTTCTTCCTCCAAACTTCTCCATGTGTGTACCATAGCTTCCTGATCTAGAAGCTTCCGCAAATCTCTTCTTAGCCTCCATAAAGGTCTCCTTCACTTTACTAAAATCAAACCCAACTTCCTTATCTGAAATCTTGCGTACCTATCCATCTGATCTTGTTCTTCCCTTTGTCTTCTTTGGTGGCTATATGCTTCGCATAACAATATTTACACTAGGATAATCTTCGCGAGGCTTCGACCTCATCATCGAGATGTTATCGTAGGTAGTTGGGTCTGAGTCTTCTTTTCTTTTATTTTTGCGATAAGTACTGGGTAATATTCTATGACATGGTCAAATTTCCTACAATATTGATAGGAAGGGTGTGTTGGATTCTAACAATCACGTGCAAAATGACCTACTTCCCTAGAATTGAAACAGATGATCTGACCACAACCCTTTCTAACTCCTTCTCCTCATCCTTGGAACCCTCTACGTGCTGCAGTTGTAGCCTGATCTTAAGGATAAGTCTCTGTCTGCATTCTATATGTAGGAGTCCTCCCCATCATCAGTTCATAGCTTCGATAGTGGCACTCATCATGACCTATAAATTTGCATAAAGTGAAAAACAACTGATGTGGAGTCTGTACAAACTTTTGCAGTAGATGAAAATTATCTGTCACATGCTATCAGAAAATCTAACAAATGGCACACCATAGTACTGCTCCTGCACTTGGCCTAGAGATATTTTTTGGCCTCAGGGGGACAAGGCCTCCCCGAATAAGATAATTCTGATATACCGAGAAATGGTCCTTATTGTGACCATGGCCTTTGAATTTCAAGCACCAAACTTTTGCATGAGCCTCAGTCTAGACTTCCTTTCCCTTTTTGAGGCTCTATAACTCCATATGTAAGTTAGCCAACTGCGACTAAATCAATTGCACCCCCAGATTCATATCTTGAATGGGCGAAGCCTCCAATCTCATAGCAATCTCTAAGGCTTCAACTTGCATCCCTATTTTCTATTGTGACAACGACAATCTCAGATGAGGCAATAAAGAAGCAATGTACCAATCCTTGTGTTGATCATCTGTGATCCACATATTATCCTATTGGATCAGACACTTCCACCTCTTATCAAAGTCCCATGTGGACTCATTTACCCTCTATTCGATTTGTTTGAACTCTGTCACTGACTAGGCATATGATTTAGGCTTCTTAAACTCGTTTATTATCACTTCTTGTATTTCCTTTAAAGTTTCAATTGGACGAGTCAAACAATACAGCCCAATGCTTTGTCTTGTAGTGGTGTAACTAACTGTGCTTTCTTCATGTCTTCATTTGTAATACGATGTGCCTTCCATATAGAATCTGCTACAAACCAAAATTGTTCAGGACCTTCAGTCCCCAAACCCTTAAATATAAGCATCTTCATTGTGTTTTCCATGTTGAATGGTGGAGGTGGAGGTGGAGAAGGAGGTGTAGGTGTGTGCGGTAAAGGTGGAGGTAGAGGTGTAGGTGTGTGAGGCAAAGGTGGAGGCAAAGTTGGAGTGGATGGATGTGGTATTCCTATGATAACCTAACTTATAGTCTACAGCGCACCTCGCAGTGTTTTTAAAATACTATTTTCTTCGTCATTATTAGACGATCCCAACAGAGGACTATATTCAACACCTAAATCTAGGTTCCTTCTAAACAATCTCCCACTTCGCATAGTTCCAAACATCAATTCAATGGTATAACCCATTTTTCACACAATAACATCTTAATCCAAGTGTTTAACGACTTTAGATACTTACCTCTGGGTCCCTTAAAAAACCAAAGTTCAGCTTCACTATAACTAGTGGACATATCGATCACAAACTCAGTAAGGAATCCTCCCATAATACTATTGATCTAGTAATCGACATCCCGTGCAATGTTGTTTTCGAAACCTCCAGGCACTTCACCAGTTCTCGGGTCCACACAATAGGGTTATCTAACTTCCACGTACCCTGACTATCTGCTAATTTAGACAACCACTTATGTAATTCATGTGGAAAAGAGAAGAAGAATTTCTCGTGTTGGTCCTTGAATAGGTATATATTCAACCACTCTTCCTTTGACAGACGTGGATTCCTATTTTCCTGGGCTACAAATTTGTGCAACTTCTGATCTATCTACTTCAAGATCTCCTTCTTAGTTGGAAACCATTTATTCAACATCACACATTCCTTAGATAGATCCCGGTCCTAGCAATGGAACCATTTTTGGCTTGAGGGGTCCTAACCCAAGTTTAGAGTTACTTGCGCCAACCAACAAAACTCTAAATTGTTGGCCCTTTCGGCAACAACCCGCGTAGTGTAGGTTGCAGTCTCACCCGAAGCAGTATTGGGGATGATAGAACCATGTTTCTGCATCCATAAGTTAGTGTGATGGGTGTCTGTGATTCCTAGGGATTATTCTCGACCTTCGTGAACCCTAACCCTTAAAATGAAAATAATTATAGTAACATGCAAAAATATAATCTAACCCTTTGCCAATTGCCTTAAACATTCATAATATCAAGTAAATGAACAAATCTATTACTTTCGTGCATCAATTAAACGTTTCTTCATATCAATTCAGATATTAGAGTGAATACATAGAAAATATATAAGTAAATATAAAGGCATAGATACACAATTATGACTCCAAAATAGCCTTTATTATATGCAATTCCTTCTATTTAGACGCTTCTTCCTTGTGCACACAGCTAGAGGGGCCCATGCACTCAGCCTGTGGACTTACCAAGGTCTCCACGCACATAGCAATAAGAGCCTTTCCCTTCACCTAAGTACAAGAAACAAACTTTCTTGTCTTAGACTACTTGCCCATACAATGATCTTCAATAATTAACTAACTTCCTATACTCAGTATGACTCCTTTATATAGCTTTCTCTTTTACAATACCATGGTTTGCGAATCATGGCCAGGTTATAAAACATCTTATCTTCTAACAAACTAAGGGACTAAAGCCCCTTTTGACTCCTATGACCTTCACACTCTGCTTCCTCAAAATGCGGAGACTTTATAACTATAATAAAATTGGTTACAAAATTTACCCCAAGGGAACCTATCCCAAAAACACCCGATTGGTCCATCATCTCTACTTAAAGAGCATGGAGGGTCATTTGTTAGGTGACCGTTCATGAGACAAGCTTATGTAAATTTTCTTTCTTTTACATTAATAAATTGCCTGAAGTGGCCGCGTTGGCTCAGGCCGTGGACTGTTTCCATCTTTGAGGGTTTTAAACACGTCAAGAATACTGGTGTACTAATCTGTGATCTGTTTAGTGAGTAGTGTCTATTGGTGTTCTATCTAAGGAACTTACCTTGTAAATTCCTACAATTGCCACAATATGCTTTAAAAAAATAATTTTACATTCTCCTTTTGTAAGAGAAAACTCAATTAATATGAAGTAGAAAACAAATAAATTTTGGTGAAGCCATTGACATTCAATATTCACCATATATATATTAAAAATTAGATTAATCCTTTTATCCTAAAATTCTAAACAAAAAAGAAACAAAGTGGCATTTACACACGAAATAAAAAGTAAGATAAGATCTTCCATTAAGACAAGGCATTCGAGTAGACATTATCTTACTCATAGTTTAATAAATAAACCTTATGAAACTAATAAAACTAATATATCAAACACCAACCATGTGTAGCCATGATTTTCTTGATGATAGATTGTATCCAATGAATTCGACTTTTATATTCCATCCCACTTGAGGGTTGAGTGAAGACGTCCTACTTTTTTGGTTGTGAAAAATAAGTAATATAGTTAGGGTGCATCAAATACTTCTTTAAGTATGTTGATAAGGGGACAAGAAAACCAAATCATGACAACTAAATACAAAACACTGTAGAGGAGAAAACAATAGAATTAACATTATAATGAACATTTTGAATACTAATCACAAACTTTAATATAACTCAATGAGAGAAAACAATAAGGAAAAGGAGAATCTAAGAGTAAGAGTGTATGTCATCACATTGCAACTGGAGATAATCAATATGTCCCACAAAAGAAGATGGTCTACTATTTTTGGTCAAAATCCAAGTTGTATGTAGAGGTGTGTAGATCTAGAAATAGTTGATGGAAAAATAGCTTTATGACCAAGTTGTTGATTAGGGCATATAATATTGTTTTGTCAACCCTTTTTGTATACAACTAAAAACTAGACAAATTCTTAAATCTTCATTTTTAAAGGAATTACGAGCAATTTCTCCCTAAGCTACCATTTTTTCTTAGTTTTAATGATGATAGTACAAAACCATTTTATGCTACTGATGAATCACGATGAAACACCTAAATTAATAAATTGACAAAAAATAATATTTCAAGATATAAAAAATTATTTTCCTAAAAAGTACAAGTACCTATTTGAGGAGCTACTCTTTCTTCATTCATGCTAAAGTATGACCTAAATCTACTTTTATTTAGCTATGAGATTATCTTCCTCGAGCATAAGGAAACATGTTAATGACCAAATACCCAAAGGATTCTATAAAGAGACAAACCTTGCCCTCTTACAGACACTAGAATATTATTCCATGTCATGTGGTTTTTCTTGAATAGTGATGATGAATCAAGGTAAATTCAACATATAGTAGCGAATGGTGATCTCTTGATATTGTAGAAAAGTAATCTAGTTTTGCATCTTCAATTGTTCATAGAATTTGACTATGAATTAATCAACTCGACTGTAGACTTCTTGATCATTATTGATCTTCATTGGATGAGCTCGCTATCCTTTGACACAAAGGAGATAACAATGGGCCTAGTTTCTAAACAACAGGTAGATCATTAGGATTAAGGAAATCCTTGCTAAAATATTCATCGTTGTAGTCCAACTTGGGAAAAACAATAGTATTGGGCCCCTTCTTATCTTCAACTTCATGGGGATGAATGCATGGAAAGTGAAAAATATGTGGGAAAATAATGATGTTTTTTCTTGGCCATGTGGAAGATAATGGGGTTGTTGCTACGTGAGAATTCATATTCTTGAAGACCAAAGTTGCCATAGTCCTTGCCTCTATAATGATAAAACTGTAAATTCCTAATGCTTCTTCCATAAATTTTCCCTCGCTCCATCATCAGATGCAGATCCATGAGAATATTTCGTTTGTAGATGAGGTTTCCCTTCCTGGTCATGAAGAAGTTAATCCGTAACATGTTCCAAAAGTGCTTCGTTGAAGCTTGAGTCACAACAGAATGGACTTTAATTTTTTTATTTTTTTACTTTATTTATGATAAAACCGCAACCACATACATCCACGACCACTCATTTATGTTGTTATAAAGTATTATGTAAAGCATAATTAAAACTTAAAATTTCACCCATCAAATAAGAAAAGCCAAAATTACATTAATTATAATTATAACCATAACCATATAAACAAGAGCAAAAAAAAACCACAATTACACAAGTTATAATGATAATGATATAAAAAAACACAATCAATATGATTGAATTCTAATCTGAAAAAAGTATGCCAAACATACTCAGTAGTTTCCCCTTAGTCCTCCAAAGGACAACACATCAAGGCTCTAGGAGGGTAGCCACTTAACATTGTTGCAAGTCACTTCTGCTACATGTACACAAGTTGATCTAATCTTCTCTCTGGGATGGAAATCTCTGAGCTCCAATATGATAGGATAGCAATCATCTTTTTCCATCAAAGTATTTCATTTTCCATGCTAATCTTCACCCAACCTTAAGCTTTTATTCTCCACGTCAAGATAGCTTGTCTAGGGCTACTTTGGGTAGCCAACACGCTTCCCTATACTAGAGAAATGGAACCCAATCTAATCACTATAGGATCTGCTCCTAGGATGGAATTTTTACCTCCACAATAATCCTACTAATGAAACTAATCCAAAACAAGTCACAAACTATGACCCAACACAAGGTTATTCTGCTCCAAATCTATTGTGTTACTGGTGTTTCAAATTGTGACTAGTTAGTGTTGGGTTGTGTTATATTCTTTCCACGACTAACCTACGTAGTGAATCGGGGGGTTAGAGGGGGGACGGAACCCCCCCTTCGTTGTGCCGATTACGCAGCAGGGCAATCACAGGGGGGGCGGCATTCGCCCCTGTCCGAGGGGTTTGAGGGGGGCGGGTAGCCCCCCCCTATCCAGGGGGTTTGAGGGGGGCGGTAGCCCCCCTCTACGGGGTCTGAGGCAGTGCCC